>BMAW01024151.1:346350-455460 GCA_019974015.1 Nephila pilipes
TACAAGAGCTAAATCTATCTAGGCTGCCTCAAACATGTTTATCTGTGATGTAGATATTAGAAAAAGGAGGGAAATTATTGATCAAAAAGAAGGGTCCGAAACAGAAGAATCGCTTAGGCATACCCGAGGGTCGTTACCTGAGTTTATCAAAGACAGTTAAAACCATAGGAAAGAAGAATCTCTCTAAAGTATTTCTGGGTCAAGGTTCCAGTATTTACCTAAAGAAGGTAAATATAGGAATCGTGATACCGTCAACTATGAAATTTAAGACCATAATTTCAAGACTACTATGGCCAAGTAGCAATTAAATAATTTTCATGTATAAGTCCTGAAAATTTTTCAAGCTGGTCCTAAAATAGTTAGAGTTTTTATGTGCAAGTCGTATTACATTACTTTGTGCGATTTTCTAGACGAAATCGAAGCTTTAACTATCCTTCTCTGATTAACGGAAATGAAGCTGACTTCTTTGTGTTCAAATTAAAACGATTTTCTAAATAATTATGAAGGTAAATGGTAAATGCGTTACTTATAAAAGTTCATCAATTTCGGCACAAAGCTGAAAACTAATACTAAATTATTTTTCTGTGTTATAGCGGCTTCAAGTAATGCAATTGCAGAAAGTGTACTCTTTATCAGACTATACGTGCAACATCAGTTCTTAAACATTTGTCCACGAATACCACAGATTCCGAAACTGATTGATGTGAGATCGATATTTATTTTAAAAAAAAATACTAAAAATCTTTCAAACTCGACTGTACATTAAAATAAATATATGAATATATATTTAATCATTGAATAGGATGCTGCTGTTTAAAGGTAGCAAATAAAACTATAACCCATAAAAAACATAAGCTCATATTTTGATTTTTAGCAAATCCTTATCGTAACTTGATACAAAAAAAAATAATTTCATAAAGTTTTTAAAACTAAAATTGTTATTATAATAATATGAAGGCACGCAAGAGGGATAAATCCACGACTTATAGAAAAGGTCATTGAACTCAAAAAGTTAGAGAAAATTATTACTACGTAATCTCTCTAGAGTGAGAAATGAAAAACAGAAATAGATGATTTAACTGAAACGCTAAGGGGAAAAAGTCTTAATCTGTTGAATCTTTTTAGTACATAAAGTCTCATCTTTCCACGGCAAATTTACTCGGCTTACGTCTAAATTATCACTTCCGATGCCTTACTAAAAATTAAGCATATAACCGGCTAATTCATTCAAACTGATTGTATGACAGATTGCTAAGTTTTTATATTTCCTCTTTTTCGTTTCTTCCGAAGGAAGGAATAATTATGAGTACTCAGTTTAAATACATCAACTCGCATTTCATCATTAGTAAGGGGAGAATTCAGTAACGCTTTAATATGAGAACAACGACTCTATATTTCTTTCCAAGTAGTTTTTAACTAAATTAATAATGAATAGATGTTTAAAATGAAGTGGTTGGTGAATCACTCTATAGTTTGTCTGCGAAACTGTTAATGTTGCAAGGTATCTGAAAACAAACGAAAGTAGATTAAAAATTTACTATGCAGTTGTCTGACCGAAAGTTACATATTTTAGAAATAATAGCGTGATATGTTCAAATTGAATTAAAATCACCCAAACATGATATTGAGTTTCACTAATGGAATGTCAATATCAAGGAAAGAAAAGTGCATTTGTTTCAAAAGGCAGAAAAATTCTAATAGGAACAAAATCTTTAATGTAAAATGGTGGTGATCCTCCCAACTTAATTAGTATATGTAAAGTTTTTTAATTTCTCTTTATTCCCGACCCCCCTTTTCCCCCTTCAAATTGATAAGTTTCAAATATTGCGTTCTTGAGATTTATATACATTAGGAATTGGAAAATTTTCTTTAAATTAAGATTGATATAATTAAGAAATAGTGATTTATTATAACGTTCAAAAATTTCCTTACAAATTGCCATGATAAGAAACGACAGTCAGAAAAATTCACACATTGTAGAAAACAGAGGGGAAGAGAGGAAATTGGTTATGTGCAAATTTCATTTTAAGATGCTCTATCATTTTTTTCTTTTTCTGTTAAATTTTCGAAAAAGTAGAATTATTTAAAATGAATATTAATTAGTGTCAAGTAAGCATGTTTCCGAAACCCTAGCTCCACAGAAACAATTATTATTTAGAAAGGAAAATATATTTTACAAATTCTTAATACATTTTTATTTTCCCAAGCAAAATATTTAAGTACGAAAACGTTGTCAATGTTAACAACCAAAAGAATAAAAGCAGGTGATTCTGCCATAAAATCAATTATTAAATTAGATATTAAAAAATAAAAGCAAACAGTAAACTATTAAAGTAGTTAATAATCTGTTCGGATATTAAAATATAAAAGCAGACGATTGAATATTAAATTAAACATGTATCTGAGCAATGTAAATATACCTTAGCAAACTAAATGTAATCAATATAATTATGATGTATTATAATGTCAATATTTTGCTCCCAACACTATGCATCCTTTATTTAATGCCCACGCATTTTTGTTGATGTCATCTTCTCATTGCAACAAGAATTAGCATATTAAAAAAATTATATTTCAAAAAATTTAGGATAAAGTTTTAAATAAATCACTCTATTACAGCTATCTCCTCTTTCTGATAGATAGTCTCCAAAAAACTTTCTCGAGTGTGTTATATATATATATATAAGAGGGTGCTTCAATAAAAAATATAACTTTGGTAAACGTCATACTTTGAATCCCCTAACTCATGGCTGGATGAATATCTTTCTTTCCATTATGAATCAATTTTTTGAAGTGTTTATTTTCCTCCTCTCCCCGTATTAGATGTGGGTCACTAAACTCAATGTAAAGAAAATGGAGAAATTCATAACGGCTATTGCTTTTAAATTCTTACAAATATTGTTATAAACGGGGTACCAGTGAACAGAGGAAGGTCTTAATAATCTGAAACACTGGTCTAATTTAATAACGGGTCAAGGGTTCAGAATGTAAGCCAAAAAGTTCAGATTTTTTCCCCAAAAAGATTGTATTTTTGATCTGACAAGTGAAGCTCGAGCGGCTTCATAAATTATTAATAAGCTGAGCCGGACGAACACTCCATTTGTCCATTTCCTGGCCCAGAGTAAAGAAAATCGAGGAATGCAAAATTGCCGAAACAAAATGAGAAAAAAATCGTAATGGAGCTCTGAATTAATTTGAAAATTCTCTGAAAAGCAATAAATCTAATCTTATGTACTAATGATCTCAAAACTTTCAAGCGTTTTAACGGGGTTTAAATGTAAAAAAAAAGATTCTTCATCAGCAACATGATTTCTGTGTTTATTCGATAAACGGTTATCAATAATTATTAACCAATTATAAATGTAATTGCAATAAACAAATGCTACATTTAGAAATTCAAAGATACAATCTTTTTTCGTGAGAGGTTTGGCAATAGATTTGTTTGTTTCAATTAATATCGCACCAGAAACATGGTTTTGTTTAGTTTGAATTAACGTCACTCTTCAGCAAACGAAAACTGTTCGAGATAGATACCGTAATTTTGAACAAAGAGGCGAGAATACCTATGAATCAGAGGTATCTTAATCTCCTTAATACGACACTACCTGAGTAACAGTTAGGGTTTATGGCGCTAGAGCCAAACCTGGCGACTAGATATTTCTTTAAATTGAAGTCTACAGAAAAAAGGGAGAAAAATGCAAAAAAAAAAAAAAGTTCACAAGAAGGAGGGGTGAAAATAGAGAATGATCGTCAGAGTATCCAGGGAGGGCGTCACCTGTGTTTATCAATCGATACTACACCCAAAGACTTTGAGACTCAGTTTTATAATGCACAGAAGCTCCTGTTATTTTGTACGATAGAGCTTGGAGAAATCAGGATTAAAATGCATCGTAACCCGTCGTGAAATTCATAGCCAAGAACAATGGATTACCGCGTCCCTTTGATGCTAAAATAGATGTCTTATGTACAGTGAGTATAGAAAATATTCGTACATTGATAGTCATAAGCTAAAGCAGCCTCTCTATCAAAAAATAAACAGTTTAAATTACACAACAAATCCTTAGATATATAACATATAATAGAATACAATTTACTAATTTCCATGTAAAATTTACATGAAAAATTATGTAAGGAAATGTAATTTTATGTAATATATATGTATATAAATGAATTTTTTCATAAAAATTGTTCTTGTTTTGTTAGACATAAATAATGCATAATTGTATTTGAACAATGCACATTATCTCAAATGCTTATAAGCTATCATCATGTAATTAATACTTTGTGGGTAATCGTTTATTTTGTACACTTTCTTTGATCCTTATTTACATGAATTCAGCCGAAATTATTGTCATTAAACCAAAAATGTAGTTCTGTTCTTGTTAAATAGACATGTTTGTTGGAAATCGGCCTGATTCGAACATTCTGATAAAAAATTTCCCATTAATATTCAAGGAGACTGGAGATTGAAAAGGAAATATCTCAAATTTAAGAGATTTGTATACCATGTATAGCCGTGTATTTAAGTCTGAATGATTGGGATCATTATCGTGCAGGAAAAACGTAATTAGCATGAAGACCCATTTTTGTCCTACTAGAATGCAAATTATTTTTCAAAATATCTATATAAACCTGATGATTCATGATTCCATCAATTGGAACTAAATTGTCGATTCCCGAAGCAATCATACAACTCCAAATAAACACCTCCATATTTCATTGTTGGAAGTAAGTATCTTGACTGTATTTCTGTGTTTCATTTTTTATCCACACTATTTGTATATGGTCTGATCCAAAATACTTTTTCCGATGCAAATAAGTTTAACAACGCAACTGGACATTCGTGTATATGTATTTTATAGCGAAAGATAATCATAGTTTCTACATTTCCTTTCATTTACAAAGAACTTCTTTCATGTATCACGGCCATCGAAACTAGGTTTCCTATAAGCAGACGAATAAATGTATCTCTATATATGTTGCCTATTTGTATGAATACTTTTTACACGCCTTTAAGTCTCTAAGTTTTAGTTTTCCGTCTATTTAAAAACCTCAATTCAATATTTATTCATTTCTATTCCACACTCAAATGTGTACAGTAGTGTTTTATTGGTTGTTGCCTCTTGAATTAATTTTATTCTTATTTGCATAAAAAAGACCATAGTTTCTTTCGCAAAATCTATCTTGTATGAATATTTTCTACACTTATTTGTATGCTACTTTAGTTTATATTGAAGTATAAGAAATGAATTTATATATTTGCAACAGATATTCCTTTATTTTTTTACCTTATTATCTTTGAATCTAAAAGTGGTTACATGTTTCACAAAAATTAGCAACCATATGACTGTTAAAACACAGGCTTTCGAGAATTTTCGAACACACAATTATTTTATACATCTCCTTTATTTTACAACATTAATTAAAAATATTTCAAATTTGGACACTACTCTTTAACATCATACAAAAATAGCCTTAACACAATATTCCAATGCTACCCAAATATGTGCAGTGAATAAACCAGTTATCAATTCATTTAAAAAATGAAGTTTCAAATCCCACTTAATTTTGAAATAGGGCCATAAAAGTAGTTTGACGGATAGTATTTGATCCCAAAACCTGAGGTCGCATGTCTTTATAAAACCCACATCGAATTCCGCAAATGAACAGGAATGCAAATTATATGCTCTATTTATCATCACAAGGTCAAAGATTCTTCACACTTTAATTATTCTTCTAAAGTAAAAACGTGACTGAAAGAAGTAAATATGAGAATGCGTGTGCTCATGTTTCTATCTCATTATGTTATTTTCTATTAAAAATCGTGATGCACCTCTGAACGGTTTTCTTTTGTTCCATTGTAATTGTTAAGGAGGGAAGCCGCATTCCTTTTTCTAATTAAGAATTCAATGATAAAATTGTAGAGGAGTAAAAATAAGTCAGGCTCAAAAAGGAATTAAATGAAAATTTATTTGAAAATTATGCAAATTGTTATTAATTATTCATAACTCGCGATAAATGCAATTTAATTACTGACGAAGTCTCAAACTGTCGCTGCATGTACCTATCTAAGAAGATTTAAATTAATTCTTTAAACTTGAAGTATGCATTTATGTATTCATGACAGGTTAAATCAACCATTTTTCATATCAAGATTTGATGGAATAAAAATGAATGTAATAAAATGATATTTTAAAAATTATATTATCTTAAATGAGGATAGTACAAAATATAAAGGGAATAATTAAGGTACTAATTCATAACTAAACTTAACACTGCAAAGTATGGTTTTATTTATTTTGAGAATAAGGAAATTATCTGGGTTAATTAATGACGCCCTACTGTTACACAAAGAGCTATCGTCGATGGACCTGACGATAATTTTGAAACAATTCTTAAGTAATGAGGAAAAACCTTTTAGAAAGTACCTTACTATACTCCCTTCCACAATCCTTCACTAGTAAATTTTAAGTTTCGGTAGAATTTAACATGTGACAATTCTCACGAACAAATCAGGACACAAACCTAAGACCCGCCATCCACAAAGCTCATGAACTTACGATACATCTGTCACGATCCATAGGAAAATAGAGCTCCTTCTTACAAAATTTTTCGAATATCAATTGTATTTAAATAAAATTTCATACATAAGATGCTCTTATAAAATATTTTAGTTGATTGAATTGGAGTTTCCTAGTTTTAAACTTTTATTAATCTTTTTTATTATCTTCTTTTATCTCAATTTTTGTTAATTGGAATTAATAGCAAATATTTTTCAGCTGCTGATAATTATTACGATGAAAAATTATAATTATATTTAAAAGTTAAAGGCATTTTACAGTTAGTTGTTCTATGCTTAATCGATAACATTTTCTCTCGAATTGGTTATCTTTTATATAAAAAAGCAAACTTTATAATGTTAATCAATTATCTCACTACAACAATTGATTCTTAATAGCAGCTGTTGATGTTGTTGCGCCTAAAGTTTTATTAACTGATTAAACATATACCTGTATGAAAAAATCCATTTTCGCTCTGTTAAATATAGCTTTCATTGCATTTATTGAAAAGAATTCACAGTTTAAAATTTGTTTAGATTAATGAAACTAGAATCCGATATAGAAATGTTTGAAGTTGGGAGTAAAGTTTGTATTTTTTTAAAAAAAAAAAAGGATAACGTTGCCTCTAAGCCGATTCCCGGCGCTAGCCAAACCTCGTTTTGGTTTGCCGGAGTTATGTATTGTGATCGAGAGTTAACATTTTGTAGTATTATTATTTTTTCTGTTAAAAATTTCGACAATAAAATTTATTACCTTAATAAGGCTCGAAACGGGAAGCAATTCAAAAGTAACTTTTGATTCAAAAAGTAACTTTTCATTCCAATTTAATATTAAAAATGTAAGACATTTCATAAAGGCAAAAGCAACTGGCAACTGCACTGCAGAAAGGTAGAAAATATAATAATGAAGACATCTTATCACCGTGTCTAAGACAATTGTATTGAGATAACAGGGTCATACGTAAAAATACGTTAATGAGTGTATTAAGTTTATTTGTGAATATTACCGAAATAATTATTCAGAATGATTTTAATCTCCAATTTACACAAATGAAGTATCCTCATCTAAGTTTTAATTTTTAATATTTATAAACATTTTGTGAATGTGTTAGCTTATGACATACAAATAAATTTTAAAATTGAGGGAAATATGCTAACTTTGATGAAAAGGCTGAACACATGAAAAGTAATGAGCTCCTTATCATATTTAATATCATATGACTGTATTACTTCGCTTCGTATGAAAATTAAGAATCACAAGAAGTTGCCATCATTTTGTTCAGTCTCAATCAGATGGCGAAAGGTCCTGGTGTCCTACTCTCTTAATCTCTAGATAACTAAAATCAATCTTATTTTGTAATTCTAATAATTTCAATCATAGACTAAGAATTAAAAACAAGTATTTTTTATATTTCCTTTATTCTTATTTCGAACAAAGTGGCGTAAATTAAGAGAAATTTTACAATATTTCAGTTAAAAATAGAAAAAATTGTAAAAATAGGCATTTGCACTCATGGTAGATGCCAAGAAGTGTGCTTTCCTCAAATAACCTTCTTGTAGTAATTGCATACTTTGACGTTCTGCGTTTCTTACACGGACAGAAAGTACGAATTCTGTTTTTATTTTTTGCATTTTTAGTTATGTCTTATTGCGAGTTTTTCAATATTTCAGATTTCTCGAATATTTGTTTTGATGAAACGTCGTAATCTTCGGCAAGTCATTACTAAACATTCGCCTGTTAAACGATGATTACAGCAAATCTCAAAAAGTAACGAATGTCGCATTCGTTTTGCTAGTTATGAATGTACTTTGAGAGAAGTTGTATGATTGATTGTTTATCAAAGCCATCTTTAGAAACTATCACAAGGGCTATTGGACAACGTAATTTTGAATCTCGGTCAAGTGACAGGAATGATACCCGAGCTAGAATGCCGCTCTCCGAACTTTCACACCGCGCCAACAGGAGGGCTTAGAGCCTCGACAGATTTAGATTGCATAAGCCTCATTACACGGCGGGGTTTTAGTGGCATCAAGACTGGAATTCACAGCTCGACGGAAACGCCGACCGCTTGTTCGCGACCTTGATTACTAGGCTACCGCAGCCACATTGCGATTCGACTAATTTAAAATTCTTTTTTTTTTTGTCAAAGTAGGAAATAAAATAATAAATCATGGCATAAATTAAAAATAGATTAGTTTATTTATAAATCGCAAATAATCAAAATTTTAATAGAAATGTTATTCTAAAAATGAAATCTTTTTCATACGCGAGCGTAACTTATAGCTTTACAAAAAATAGGTTGTTCATATTATCAAATTGGTGGTATCATAATATATTCTATCCTAACAGGATAATCAGTGTTTCCCAACACTTCCTAATTTATGTTCGCATTACTCAAAACTAGAAATTTCTACTCGAGATTGGAATTTCAATCGTATTTCGCCGCCAAAAATGTCTTCTCTTTTTTTCACGCTATTTAAATCTTCATTATTCTTTTGGACCTGTCGGCAGTCGGGCGCGCTTAACTAAAGCGTGGAATGAGTGTCGATTCAGACCAGTAATAGACGAGGAAACGTGAATCAAGGTCGCATTTGTCGGCACTTCTGTTGTTGTACTTAGTCACGTCCATTGTTTTTTACGACTTCTCGCAGACGATACAAAGTGGAAAAGTGAAGAATTTGTCACCTGGCTTGGAACCAAAGAGAAATGCCATTTAGCGTTTCACACATCCAAGAAAATTTGATTTTTTGCAACGTTTCTTTCAAGTTTCGGGTTTTCATTTGGTTTAGAGTACGTCAGGTTTACGTTAATATGTGTAATTAATTTGCTTTAATATGTGTAAAAAAAACTTCATTTGTCTTTGTAACTCTCTTTGTAATAGATTATATTTTAGATTTTTACAAGCTATGTTCTTGTGTATGCATTCATGTCTTTACGGTTCAAAATTTGTTCTCAAATTTCAACCCACTTCCTAACCTGAAATTTTGGGTACAAATATAGCTCTGATATGACAATACAATGCTGTGGTATGCTCAAGAAGTGATGGACTTGGCGGGGGGGGGGGGGGGGGGTGGGGGTCCCGGGACTTGTACTCAACGATCTATTGAGTTGACATTTTATACACACGCTTAGCTCATGAACATGCTTTTTTTTATTCTTATATTTAATTCTTTTTAATCTGTAAATTTAAGTAGAAATATTTTTTAATCAAGCTTGTATATAACGATGAACTAAGAAGAAAAAGAATATTTTTAACGTAAAACAATATATAATGCATAAAAGCTTGAGGTGTTAATGCTTCTTTTGATCTCATAAATAAGTAAGTAGTTATGGTATTTAATTTATCAGTAATTACCTAGGTATTTTAATTACGCACCTCAAGCTCTTATAAATTAAATATTTTATATTAAAAATATTTATGTGCTTTTCAGTCCATTTTTAAATAAATCTTGTTTATAAAGCGTTTTTGCTTATATGTATTAATTTTAGTTTTACAATGTTATATGATTGTTGCAAATTTGTAAGCTGGTGATGAAGAGGAAAACTTTAAAGTACTATTATATGAGGGGAGATACACCCAAATTCTCTAGCTAATTTTCAAAGCTTTTATATCACATAGTACAGAATTAAAATGCCTTACTGAATTAAAATCATTGCACATTGATAACGAAATAAAGACATGACCTCTCATTCTTCAACTACGAATGCTCAAATCTGTCAACGAGGTTTTCTTCAGCTCGAAGAAAAACATTTTCACTGTCCTTCCGAAGGTATGATCCCCCTTAAGGCTCCCGTCTACCCGCCATTTTGATTTCGTCAGCGTAATGTTAATCCTATGGAATTTTGACTTGAATTCTCCCATCTTTATTATTTGACCTATTTGAATGCAATAAAGTGAATCTGAAAGAGCAAAAAATAATGAATGCTTCTGTGGAATTATTTTTTTTTTTCCGGTCTTTAAAGAATATTTTCAAATATTTTTAAAAATCGGAGGAAAAAAGTGATTCCACAGAAGCATTCATTATTTTTTGCTCTTTCAGATGCACTTTATTGCATTCAAATAGATCAAATAATAAAGATGGGAGAATTCAAGTCGAAATTCCATAGGATTAACATTAAGCTGATGAAATTAAAATGGCGAGTAGACGGGAGCCTTAATACAAATGTTTAAAATTGCATTTCCACACTTTCATTAAGGTAATAAAACTTTTTTTGCACAAATAATCCATTCATTCTTTTAATAGTCCTATGTCGTGTAAGAGTAGTGAAATGTTTTTCACAGAATACGTGATAGAATCATGAGAACTTTTTGGACAAAGATCGTCCGGATGATCCCTCATGATCCATTAATTAGTTAACTCGATGCATTAATATTTATTTGGATTGATTAACGTCGCACTAGAAGCAACACGAGGGCCATCAGCGATGGACCTCGAATTTGAAATTTCAGTTAAGTGACGAGGACGACATCTGAGCTGGCATTTCCCTTTTCAAAATTCCATACCACACAAACGAGAGGACTTTGAGCCTTGACTGATTTAACCTACATCAATCCCGTTATACGGAAGGTCTTTAGTAGTATCAGGACTTGAACTCACGACTTGACTACGCCAGCCATGAGTCCGCCACCATGACCAATCGCCTACTGCAGCTAATTGGAACTTTTCTCTCTTGACTTTCACAAAAATTATGTATCACCTACCCCAAATATTCTAATTATATATAAATAAAGAATCATCAAATTACAATTTTATTATCAGTTATCAAAACTATTTACAAAGTAATTAGCTTTATATTACAAGTGATATATATTTCTTATAATAACTTCGAAATTTTGAAATACATTTTCCTCAGAAACATGGACAAATATAAAATGAAACAATTATGTTTAGTTTAGATTTGCAAATTTCAAAAGAGCTTTAAAAATTATTTTAAAATGGATCAATGTCTTCACTCATTTTTGGAACAGTTCAGGCATACTCATAAATCTTTATATATAAGAATTACGTGTCACGTTGTTTGTCCACGATGAAATCCTAAGCTAAAGAACCGATTTTAATGAAACTTTGCACACTGTGCGCAGTTTGGTCCAACTTGAGAGGTAGGGTAGTTTTTATTTTAATATACAGTCACGATATTTTTTTATTGCAAATTATTCCTTTAATTTGTGCTTTTAGGATTTGCCTATTAGCAATATCCAAGTTCTTCAAAACGTTTGGCAACAATATTGTGTTTACAAAGCTTGAACTATGTTTACGATAGTACTCGTTTCAAATGTTAAGTTTGATTTTGATAGAAATTAATTTCAGTTAGATATTTTTAATTTTATTAATTAGCATTTTGTTAAAAGTCAAGGCTAATAGGAAAAATCGAAGTTCTGTTCGAAAATATTAAATTTAAGGGAAACCGTGACATCACGAATGGGGATGAGATGAACACTGATAGATGTGTTACAACAACAGTAAGTGATTCAAAACTTCAGTCACATTCAAAAACAATTGATAATTTACAAAATAAACATAACATAGTAATTAACTTTAAAATTTTAAGTGATTTTATCTCCTCATTTAATTGTCCTGAGTGTTTTCAAAATGATATAAAGCTTTTTGAAGAATCAGTATTTGGCTTAGCATCTAATTTGTTACTAAAATGTCCAAACTGAGAATATTCCATATCCTTTTGTACATCTCCAAAAGTGAACAAAATGCAATGCATCAACCTTGCATTTATTTTTTGGCTTGAGGATTATTGGAAAGGGACATTCTGCTGCAAAAAAGCTGTCTTCAGCTATGAATTTGAACATTCCATCTAAGACAGCTTACAGATGTCTTGAAAAAAAGTTGGAGAATGTTTCCAGTAATGTGGCATATAAAATTATGAATGAGGCTGCCATTGAGATTCACAAGAAAAATAAGTTTCATGAAATTGTTCAGTGTAGCGTGTCAGTCGATGGAACATGGCAGCGAAGAGGACATTTATCTCTTAATGGATATATTAGTACCATATCCATAGATACTGGCAAGTGCTGGACATTGAAATTATGTCAAAAATGGGCAGATTTTGTCAAAATGTCTTGAAGGTAGAATTACTCATAAGTGTGGGAAACATGTGGGTTCATCCGGTGCCATGGAACCCAACGGTATCTATCGCATGTTTGAAAGATCAACTCACATGAGAAAATTAAAATATGTGCATTTTTATGAGGATGGTGATTCAAAAGGTTTTGATTCGATTATAAATATTTATGATGAAAATAGTGTCACAAAGTTTGAATGCATAGGACACATTCAAAAGCGTGTGGGTTCAAGGTTTCGAAATACTGGTAATATAATGATACTGGTAAAGTACTACCCCAAAACATAATGAACATTATTTATCCTAATTATATGAAACTATGCGACAAGCATTTACTGAATAAATGTTTGCATGGGAAAACACAAAATGCAAATGAAAGTTTTAAAGGCATTTTGTGGAAATTTATACCGAAAGAAGTTTTAGTTGAGTTGCAATCTCTACGATTAGGCTCCTACTTGGCAGTCGTACAATTTAATAAATGGTTTCAAGGTTTGTTTGATGTCTTACATGCAGTTCATGTGCAAGAAGGAACAAATACATTAAAAAAGTTTTCTCAACTTGATGAAGAGCAGATAACTGAATCAAAACGACAATCATCACATAATGTGAAAACTGCCCGAAAAAAAAATAGATCTAAAGAGAAAAGAAAATTTGCCAAATATGAGGTTAATGAAGGTATAACATACAAATCTGGAGAATTTTAGTCTACCACATAGGTAATTTAATGTAAAGGTACAATGATTTAAACTTTAAATGCGTTTTTCTCAAAATTGCTTTTTATGCATAATGTGAGCACGGTGACAATGATAACTGAAAAAGTTATGAATATATTTGTTTGAAATTTTCTGAACCATATAACTATATTTTTTCTAGGTAATGTACTCCAGTCATTCCTCTCTCTACTTTCGCCGATGAGATTACCGCATGTTTAAAACAATCGTTCTTATGGCGAAGTGTCGAAACACTTCGACTAACCATAAACATGCACGCACAATAGCAAAATGATCCAGCGGCACAAATGTTTTCCGAACAATTCATAGATATTGGAACCGGTAGAATAAAACTGCAACCAAATACGCAATTCATTAAATTGCGAAACAATTTCTGCACTGTTGTTCAGGCAAAAAATGAATTAATAGAGAGTATGTTCCCGGACATACAGAATAATCCCTTGGATCATAACTGGCTCAGTAATCGGGTTATTTTGGCAGCCAAAAATGTTGATGTTGACAACATTAACTTCCAGGAACAACAGTAGTTGCCAAGTAATCTGGCGTCTTTTAAATCAATCGACACTGTTGTTGATTAAAACGAAAATGTAAATTTTCCAATTGAATTTTTAAATTCTCTGGATATGTCCTTAATGTCCCCACATAATCTTCGGTTGAAAACTGGTTCACCTATTATTCTTCTACGTAATTTGAATCCACCTCGAATATGCAATGGTACAAGTTTGATCATCAAAAATATCACCGGAAATATTCTTGAAGCAACCATTTTGACTGCAAAGTTTATAGAAGTGGTCCTGTTGCCACGTGTTCCAATGATACCGTCAGAAATCTGATACCTTTCAAAAGGCTTCAGTTTCCAATTCGGTTAGTTTCCACCGTGACCATAAATAAGTCTGAAAGCCAAACAATGTCGATTTGCGACTTAGACTTGGAAAATCGATGTTTTTCCCATGGGCAATTATATGTTGCATGCTCACGTGTGGGAAAACTATCGAATCTATTTGTATTAGCAAGAGACAGGTCAACCAAGAATATTATGCTCAGATTAGCTTATAAAAATATTTAATTTTAAATTTATTCAAACTCAAAATGATGAATATAATTATTAAAAATAAATAATCTACGAACCTATGTCATTTAAAAATTATTACATGTTATCAACTATGAGCTTTTTAAATAACTCATTTATTAAAAACTATACTTGAATATGAGATGAATAAAATATAAAATTCAAAATTTTATGTTAATTTGTGCTTAATATTAACTCCATGAAAATTTTCATCAATCGCCTTTAAATTTTGACATAAGGTTCAAATCTCAATCCCGTTGGTTTTTGCGTCGGCTACAACGTTTTCGTCTTTATTTCTAAATAATAATTTGACTGTATTGAATAGTTTACTACATTATAATTCAAAGTATAACTTAGCCACAGTAACGCGTGGCCGGGTCTGCTAGTTTAAGTATATTAATTCCAAATATTGAATTGTTGAAATATTCAACTTATTATCAAAAACTCAATAGATCATATAGTTGTGTTTTGTACAAAAGTAAATGTTATTTCACTATTAAATAAAATCCAATATATTCTTACAAAATTATCTAACAACATTGTATCAATAGTAATGTGTTACATTCGATATTGCTGAAATGTTTGATTTCAGAGGCAGGAAGTTTTAGTTAATTAACAATTTTTTAAAAAAAGAAATCACATTTAATGTTAAAAGTACTTCACTAATTATCTATTTGAAGGCTAACAATCGGTGCTATTGTGATCAAGTCGCGCCGCCATGCTATAAATTATTTGGCTTTATTTAACATTGCCACATGTATTAACATCAAGCAAATGTTTTTTTTTAATCTGTATTGAGTTTTATTTCATAACGGGGGCTCATTACTGTTCATATATTATGTCCCTCCATCATATAACACAATATTTATGACATTATTACACGCATCTTATATTTTTATTATAATAAGTATTGTTTCAGTTCTGCTTTCAAATATAATAGAACTATATTAAATACATACGAACACAACAAGTAACAAATGATACGTAATTAGCACTTCCAACTGTGTAAGTGTAAAGAGAGCTAATAATATAAATATTTCAATTACTATTTTATACATTCAATATGAAAAAAAATTCTATATAGTTAGCTGCAAGCAACTAAAATATTGCCCTTCTGCGCTTGAAAAATCATCAGCCGAGTTTCAAAAGAGATAAGGAATGGGGGGGGGGGGGGGGAGAGCACCACATTAACAGAACATAAAAATGTCTGACGTTACTTATAACCTTTTCTTAGTACTCAATGCTGGAATAGGTGAAATGGTTATGAAGCAGAAAAACACCTGTAGGAATGACGTGATTCGAATGGCTTTATCATTTCAAAGACAAAAATGAATATTTAATGAGAAAGTAGATTACATCTGATTTGCAGATATAACTTCAAGACATAAAACACCACCTGCTGTCAGTGTACTCAAAAAATGATCGATGCGTATTTAAATGGATTTAAAAAAAAACTGTATTGTAAACAAATCATGTTAGTTACAAATTCGCAGATTAAAGTTTGACACAACGATTAAAAAAAACCATCCATTTGATTAGTTAGTGTACGTATAATTTTTTACACATTAAAAAAATTACTCATCAAATGTCACGTTATTCAATAGATATTTGTAGATTATTTCAAGTACATATAATAAACATTTCAAAACTCCAATAAATTTGACGTATTTCATGGATTCAGATATACTGTGTATTTGAATGTTAAGATCTCAAACGTTAAAAAATTTTAAGAATGAAAGATTACTTTATTTTTAAAACTTACGTAAAAACGGATTTAAAGCATATTATCCAAAATCTCGTTAATTTCGTTAATTTTAATGAAATATTTTTTCACTTTGTCATGTTAAGTAAACTTATATGATTCAAAGCAACAATAAGTTATGATTATTTGTTTTGCAACAATTATTTATAATGATATATTAAATTATTACAAAAAAGTTATTCGAGAAATTAAAGGAATGTTATATTAAAATTGTTTTTTGATTTTTAAATGTAGACTTAAATATATATTTTGAAATATTTCTGTGCGACAATTACAGAAAGTTTCAGTTCTTAACAGGAACTGTAAACAGCACCAAGACAACTCAAATGTTGGTTGAGCTTTCATTTTGAATCGTGTAACTAAATATGGGTTTGCAGAAATTAAAAAGAAAGAAAGAAAGAAAGAAAAGAGATATCTGGACAAATGACAATTAAAAGTAAAATTTCTTAAAAAAATGTTCTTCATATCTGAAAATACTTTGATGATGTTGTGCATCTTACAGTATCAAATATTCCTCAGAGAGTTAATTATTAATGTTGCTCTGATCGGGTAGGTTGAGTCAAATAAACTGATAACATAACACTACTTACCACAATTTCTAAATTAGTTTTTGTAGTATGGATCATAAATTATTGATCATTAATTATCATAAAATATTTACTATTAAAAGAATGTTGCCTGTTGCATTTAGCATTCGTAATTCAAAGCACCATTACTGATAAGATTGTTTTCACACTCTAATATAGTTAATTACTATTCTTAACAATACATGTGAACATAACAATTCTCGTTTATCAGTTATTATGATTGTTTATTAATGTCACACTGAAGAGCGATAAGAGGATTATTGGAGACGGAGCTAGTAATTATTATCATTTGTCGAGTGACAAGGACGATACCTGAACTGGCACCTTCCTTTCCAAATTTCAACACCATGCCAACGGGAGGATTTGCGACCTCGATCAGATTTAACGTGCATCAGCCCCGCTACTCGGCGGGTCTATAGTGGCATCAGGGCTCGAACCCACAACTTGACGGAAGCAACGCCGACAGCGAGTCCGCAACCACTAGGTTACCGTGGCCACTCTCGATTACCAAATTTCTCTCTCCATTCCATCTCGAAATTGTTGTTTGAAATGAATTTGGTTACACCTCATAAAGCCACGTGACATAAGTTTTTATATTAATTGACTACAGATGAAATAATTTCAGCTATATGTCCTAGAACACTCCGACAGGGAACGGATATAACACTTGCAGGGTTGGGAGATCTGGTCAGGGAGGTGTTTTCAGTTCTGAGGAATTCGGACTTCTATAATGTCGATGCTAGCCTCAAAGTTTGTATGACTTGATCGATATATGTCTTGTGGTCTTTTTTCAAAGTGTCCTGTTGCGTTTTAACCGGCCTTATTGTCGGAACGTGAGGGGTACCACAAACTTCTTTTCACCCCAATGTAAAACTGAATAAGTACTTCGAGCTCACCATAGTGAATATTTGGCTATTTGACTTTAATAAGTAATAGAATTATACTCTTATATTTTTCAAAATATGTTTCCTAATATATTTTAATTAAGTTTAATTATCAGCAAATGGTAAATTTTATATTTTAGATTCATATACCTCTAGATCGAAGAGGTAAAAATACATATTTACTTGGGATTTATTTATTCGCGTAAAATAAATCCCAAGAGAAAACATTGAGAATTTCTAAGCTACTTGAGGATAGCTTTTATTCCAATACAAAGTTTTTGTTTAATAATTACCATATCATAAAACCACAAATATAAACACCTATTCGTATAAATGTGCTCCCTCCCACTTTAATGTTTAGTATAAATTTATCCTTCAATCGTGAATATAAAATTCTTTCCTTACTTCTCCTTTTACAGTAAGTAACACATCAGTCATTACGTCTGATTAATTAGGATCAGAGCTGGTCTGGAATATCGAAAATCCTTGTTAACCAGATATGAAAAATGACATAAAATAAAACATACTTCAGAAAACAAAGTTTATATTACTCAAATCGAGTGTGAATCATCTACAGAAGATGAGGCGTCTAACTTTGTGAACAAAACAAATGCACTTAAAGTTGTTTTATTGCATTTTCCCATTCATACAATGTATTACAGTATATCATTCGTCCTTGGTTATAAGAGGTGTAAGCTAAGGATTTGTTGACTTTGTAAAGAATATTTTCCCCTTCACTTTCATACGTTTTCGTAGCTGTCGGAAGATTTCAATTAAGAAAATAATTTTACTACATAAATGATACGTGGATGGAACAAATAAAAGTTAGGACATTTGCCAGATTGCTTTTCAAATTTTTAAAAAAAAAAATAATCGGAAAACCGATCCGGGTTATCGGGAGATCCGACTTAAATGAGTTTGATTTATAAACGAGGTTCTATTACATATTCAATTCAGTATTTCACTTATAATTATTCATTTTGATTACTTATATCTAGCATTTTATTGAATATTTTTTCCTCTGAAATGTATTAATTTTCATCCATAAATTTCCTTTCTTAATTTATTTTTAATAGAAATGCTTAAAAGGGGGGAAATCTGACTTAAAACTTTGAAATATAATTATATTTCAAAGCTTCAGGAAGGAGCAATTCTTGCAGTTTTATTGTAAAAAAGTTTTTTAAAAAAAATCTTTCATCTAAATTATAATTTTCATTTCATTCATTAGATTTCTCAGTTATTCAAAAGGAGCTGTTTTTCTGGAGTTTTACTAAACATATAAATTTATCAAATGGCAACAAGAAATTTTTTCGCAGCATTTACATGAGTCTGGACCACTTTATTCATAAATTAACATGATAGTATATATATTTAACAATTGCATAGTTTTCGTTTAAAATCAAATTTACTCTTATCAGTTGATATTAGCATATATTAATAGCTATTTTAAGGCAGTAACAGGATTAAAAGTCAGTTGAAAATTTTAACATCACAATAGGGGAATACGCATAATTTTTTCTTTTCTTTGGAGAGAAAATGTCGATTTTTCACAATTTTCTTATAGATCAGTAATTGGGCAAGAAAGAGCGCCCTATTGATCCCAGTTTCCATTTTAAGACTCTCCGGATTTGTTAAAAACACAAATTTTAATCTTATAGCTTTGTGCATATAAAAATATTTTCATTGTAGCTTCTCGATTCCCACATAATTTCATAGAATGGTGTTCGAAGTTAGAAAATTCATATTATATTACTGATTACTAAGTAATTTATGTTTCATTCTTAAATTTATTTAAGAATGATGATGTTATTTACACTAACTGTGGTCTCCACCTTCTTAAATAGATTGCCACATAAAATACTTCAAGGCAAAATCTGCAATTAAAAGACTTATTTAGGCTTCCCCTTTCTCAATTACAGATCAAATCTTCCGAGTCGGTACGTATAATAGTACGGTGGAAGCCTGAAAAACCTGATATTACCAGTGAGGTTAAATTGCATTTGGAAGACAGCGGGAGATTGGTATATGAGGTACTAAACCTGCACTTACTGGGATCTTGTCCAACCTACGCCATATTTTCAAGAGTTATGTTAGGTGGAATCCGAATTGCGAAACAAAGAAGACCAAACAGTGTGACCAAAGTTTCATGGTCATTCTCTAGGATAAGAATTCCTAATAACTTATTTGTATCTCATATATTGCACGTGTTTTAAATAGGGTTAAGAGATAAGTGCTTACGTATTTAGTATAAGAATGCTTAACAGTTTTTAGCCAGGTATATTTATAAGAATTGTGTCATGTAATAGAAATTCACACACACACATTTATGTAATCACTGTATTACGTCAAATAAAAACAACTTGCTGAATCATATTCGTCCCTCAAAAATATTTATTAATACAGTGATATTGCGCCATTTGAAAATAATTCATTAAAAATCACTACATTACCAGAAGGAAGAAGCTTTATACGTCGTATTCTCTATTGGAATACAATTTCTGCCTTCTCCTTTTCTAAAGAAGCTTTTATGAAGGTTATATCGTTTCTCTCGATTTTCTAAGATATTGGAATATTTTTTTTTAATCAATTATAATCATTGGAATAAATGAAAATGTAATTTATTATTTAATAAAAACTCTCATTTTTCTTCAACTGCGTTGCTTTTTATAACTTTCTTAAATACTAACATATAATTTTTTTTATCTTAATAATATAAATTTTTATCACATGAAAAACTGTTTATCTCAAAATAAATTATTATGCACATCTGAATGTTCATAATTATTTGAAAGCTAGCTTTAATATTTAAATGTATCTCTTACAAAAACAAATTATTTTGCATAAAACTTACATTTAAATATTAAAGCCAGTTTTCAAATAATTATGTCGATTCAGATGTGCATTATAATTTTCTTTGAAATAAACTTATGTATTGAAAATTGGAATGCCAGGGTTCTCCATATACTTTTTTTAGTACATAAATTGAAAATAAAACTAAGGATATTCATTTACAAATCATCGACAAATAACATTTTTTTTTTTAAAGAAAAGATACTTCAAGACTTCGAGCGGGATTATTTTACAATAAAAATTCGAATTAATATCTAGAAATAAATAGTATCTTTTCACCGTTAAAACTATACAAATCGCTTGAGAATAACTGGTGTATATTCGCATTTAACTTAATAGTTTTATTAAGCTATACATTACTTAAATGATTGAAATAAACCAAACATTTTACTTAACTTAAAGAAGTTACGTATCGCTATCATTTTATGAATAACAACGTCAAGAACATACAAAATTACTACTGGAGTTTATGTGAGAACGAATTTTAAAATTAGTTTGAAATAAGTTGACGCAATTAATACCTTCATATTAAATATTTCTAAAAAAATTATTATGTTGTTGATTTATTTTACTGACGTCGCACTGAATAGCAACACGAGGGCTCTTAGCGACGGACCTCGTAATTTTGAGCCTCGGTGAAGTGACAAGGATGACATCTGAACTGGCATCCCCTCTCCTAACTTCCACATCACGCCAATGGAAGGACTTTGAGTCATGATAGATTTACATGCATCAGTGCTGACAACACGGGGGGATCTTTCGTGGCATTTTGGCTCGAACATACGACTTGACGAAAACCGCCGGACACGAGTCCGTTGCCATATCCATTAGGCTACCGCGGCCAAAAAATACTATTATAAGAAATATAAGCATCGGTTGTTTTTTTTATTTGATTATCTGACAAATGAAAAACTTCTGTTCTTGAAAATGTATCCCAATATAATATTTCTGTTTTCACCATTCCATTTTTAAAGGTTTTCTTACTTTAATTTTACTTAAGAGCTATATGTATATTCTTAAACAGATAAATAACATTCGCCTTTTTGGGTAAATAATTTTATTTTTTAAGAATTGATTACTAAAAATATATTAACTGAAATAACCGTAAATAATTTCACATGTTGTTAAAAAGTATGCATATACTTTTGATCAAATTAAAATCAATCCGTGTATCTCTTTATGAAAAACTCAAAAAGTAAACGATATTTCTAGCTTGCATTTCTTGTTGCGAACATGAAATGACGCTTCCCTGCAACGTTTCTCTTATAATGTAAAAGAGACATTTTCTAAGATTTCATTAGTCAGCCAAGGAAAGTTTAAGCAATGACAATAATTGGCGATGGATTTACAATGACATGTTGTCGGACGGATGGGAAGGTAGGGAATGAAAGGTCGACATCTCTAAAACATTTACTTTATTGACAGCTCAGCTAAAAAACTACAGAACAATCAAACTAGAAATCTATACTATCTATCCCCACTTATTCCCTTCTTCTTCCCGCTACCCGCTACGCTTGCTCTCTCTTGAAAGCTTACACTATATATACACATAATAGTCTTAATTTGCATATCTCCGTTCTCTTCTTCGGAGGAAGCCCTCTGATATAACTAACTGTCGAAGAGTGCTAATTCCCCAAGAGGACTATTAGTGACCAGGTCGCGGATAGACCCGTCACAGATTAGACGAGAAACTTAACAAATTTGGCGACAAAAAATATTTCTATAAAGTCCTGGGATCTTGTCGATATATCCACTAGGAAGAAAGTTATGACTTTTCCTGAATTTTGAACCAGATACGAGCTCTATTCATGACTTCGCTGTCCGATGATCCTTTAATGTCTTTTTCAGCAGAACAAAAGTGCAAAAGTCACATATTAGTCAATTTGGGCTGTAAGGTGGATGTTCTTCCAACGAAACTTCGCCAACATGTTCTAACAAGTCAATTGAAAAGTCCCCGGCTACCATAGTAAAACACATTTTTTTTTTGGCAAAATTAGTTTTTTTTTATCCAACATAATTCCCTTCAAGGGTGATACACTGATTATAGAGACCCTCCAACTTTTCGATACCATTTTTGTAGTACGATTTGTCCTTTGCTTCAAAATAGGCCTCAGTTTCGGCGATCACCTCTTCATTCGACGAAAATTTCTTCCCAGCAAGCATTCTTTTGAGATCTGAGAACAGGAAATAGTCGCTGGGGGCCAGATCTGGAAAATACGGTGGATGAAGCAATTCTAAACCCAATTCATGGATTTTTGCCATCGTTTTCACTGACTTGCAATACGGTGCATTGTCTTGGTGAAGCAGCACTTTTTTTTTTTCTTCAAATGCGGCCGTTTTTCGGCGATTTCGTCCTTCAAACGGTGCAATAACGCTATGTAATAATCGCTGTTGATGGTCCTTCTTTTTTCAAGGTAGTCAATGAAAATTATTCCATGCGCATCCCAAAATACAGACGCCATAATCTTGCCAGCCGACTGTTGCGTTTTCCCACGCTTTGGAGCGGGTTCATCGTGTGCAGTCCACTCGGATGACTGTCGATTGGATTTCGGAGTGAAATGATGTTTCATCCATTGTCACATATCGACGCAAAAACTCGGCTTTATTACACTTGATCATCTTCAAACACTGCTCCGAACCATCAACTCGTCGTTGTTTTTGGTCAAAAGTGAGCTCGCGCGGCACCCACTTTGCACAGAGCTTTCTCATACCCAAATATTCGTGAATGATATGATGTACACGTTCAGTTGATATCTTTAGAGTGTCTGCTATTTCATTCAATTTCAATTTACGGTCATTCAAAATCATTTTGTGGATTTTTTTAATGTTTTCGTCGGTAACAAACTCTTTTGGGCGTCCACCGTCTTCGGTGCTCATTTCACCACGTCTAAACTTAGCATACCAATCCTTGATGGTTGATTTTCCTGGCGCAGTGTCCGGAAACTCGGCATCAAGCCAAGTTTTTGCTTCAACTGTATTTTTTCCCTTCAAAAAGCAATATTTTATCAACACGCGAAATTCCTTTTTATCCATTTTTTTCACAATAACAAAAGTTGCTTCTTTCAAAATGTTTTAATTCACAAACTAATGATCCGACAGCTGTCAAATTTATACACGCATCTTTTGAGGGTTAGGGCTAACTAAAAAATATATGGATTTAATTCTAGTAGCGCCATCTATGTGTCAGGCCGGGGCTTTTCAATTGACCTGTTAAGTAAGAACGTGTGGCCCGTTAGACTTTGACTGTTACACGGAAATGACTCAGAATATTGCAATACTGAAAAGCATCCATTGATGACTTTATCGTTTTCTAACAGTTTGGAATTGATGGTACCAAAGTTCAACACCAGTCCGAATCTTTTCAAGAAAATTGTCCTTAACAAGATATCTGAAGAGATTCTGTAAAGACAATCCCAATCAATTGTTTGCTGAGGAATACTGGTGACCGGCTCTCAAAGCATATCAAGTGCTTCCACGAGACTACCTGAAGCAAGTCCATTCTATTTCTACGCACGTGCCACACTCATACAAAAATAAAACAAATTATTATATAACTACCTTTAGTTTTCATGTGATTAATCCTTATAATACAAGATTTTGTTAAATGTTAATATGATATCTATAAGATTAATATAACAAAATTGTTGCACAGTGTTCTGAAGTTTTGTCTCATTTTATTATGTGATATATAATTAACCACCAGGTTTCGACAATTCTTAGAGAATTAATTTTCTGAACAATGAATATAATCATTTTTTCATAAACGTAAACAAAAAAAATTTAATTGTTTCTTTTTTCAAAGCCAAGTAATTTATTAAACTCGAGCCTTTTTATTCGAGTGAAATAGCCACGCTAAAAACATAGAAGACAACATAATATGTATAGGAAAAACAATGTATTAAAATTATAATTATTCAGATAATCTAAAAACACATTTATCAAATTATTTTTTACACGCATTTTAGTTTGTGTTGAGTTTGTCATGAGTTACAGTTGAAGACTTGGTAATATGCATGAAGGAAGGTTTGATTTGATTTTTACAAAGTCTTTCTATAGCTCTACACATTGCATTAACCCAAAGAAATCTCCTAGTTTGGAGCCATGGCCATATGAATATACTTCATTTTTTACCTTACTCACCAAATTTATGGAATATATATAATGAAATATATATTCCAAATCTAGCTAAATTAATCATAACAGTTTCATTGTTTCATGTTACAGTCTATGGTGGAACAAAACTTGGGCCTATGATCCACCAGGCACAAAGTCTATATTCTACTAATAAAATTACCACCAGGGCTACTGAACGTATCTTTGGTTGTAGTATACTTACTTTCCTGCACATTTTAAAAATTATATAGGAGGTTATTAAATTTCTTAACTCTTAACAGTAAAAGGGAATCAGAAAATCTTCTCAGAATCATATTAATTGTGATCAGGACAGTCTTTGAAATCTTATGTATTTCCAACAGGTTTAATTCTTATGATTAATATGTCCCAGAAATAACCTGATGAGCGAAATAACGTTATTTTAAGTGAATTAGGCTGAACTAATTTGTGCCTATTTCACGCTGGATCTCACGACACCAATTGCCACTATTTTTTCTTAATAAAAAAGCATCTGCAAAGAAAGTAAATATATTCTAAAAACGTATAGTGAAGCTTGTTAGAGATTCCCCATACATCCCTACAAAAATGCTCCTTAAATGCAGCTGAACCCGTGTGAAACGTTAAGCTACATTTCTATTTCTCATGAACTTTGAGATTTAACGCCAACCATTAAGTTCGATCTTCGAGAACCCCCCCCCCCCTTTCCGCACCAAATACTGCATTTTTAAAGTTGCAATTTATTTTCTCTGTTTGGGTGACCAGTGGCGATTAGCTAAAATAATAAACTTCAGCTGTCCAATCAAGAGAAAAGATTATGCTCTGTATTTTTGAAGAAAATCAGTTTTCTCATTCCTCACAAAAATTCCAAAGAGAAGAGACTTGAGGGACTTGCTAAGCGTCCAACTAGCATATTGTGTCTTCTGAAATTGTAACAGCTGTAATACTTATTCTAGTGTGTAACCAGCACCTTAAATTTGGCAAATGTAAAGTTATTGTAAATATTGTATCTAATATTTAAATTAATTACAATAAATTAATGTAAATAAAACGAAGTATCCTGCAATTTAACGTTATCCGCACCAAACAAAGCGAGCCTTTAATTAAAAGGAAAATTCAACAACATCTATTGAATAAGAAAAGAAAATAAGGGAAAATACTTATAGCGAAAATAATGTATTTTTTTAAAAAAAATAAGTTAAAAAACATCGATCACGTATCCTATTTTACACATTAAGGTGACATAAGATATTATGTAGTTATGGCACGAAGTTAATTAAGCATTGCAAATTCAAATCTCTAAGTCGGCTTCGTTAATGATAATGCCTTTAGTATGGCTATTGGAAAAAAGTTACTTTTAAACTAAGAGGATGTAACATTTGTAATTTATCAATCAAGGAACGACATATCATTTATGCAAATAAGTCTTAAACAAACGAGAAACAGTAATTAAATGTTACAAGCAAGTCATTTTGAGTTTTGTTAAGGTGACGCACTTGTCACACCTTGTCTTTTAACGTGTCATCTTTGATTTTAAAAAAGTACGTGTCAGTGACCAATTTATTCAGTAACATAGCTGTAGGGTTTTTCAGAATCGCTCAAGAAATCACTCACAGTTTTTTAAAGCTAAAGTTTCAGGACGATTTAATGTAATCAGAACAGCAAATAATGAACGGAATTGATGTATCATCTTTACAAATGTTCGCTTGATAAGAGTCATGAAGTTATGAATTTTGTATAACGAACAAAACACGTATGTAAAGAAATTTCATGGTTGTAATGGCGTCTCCTTTAATTGAAAATAATACAAAGATAACAGCACATTTCTTATGAAGTAGCGGTATAAATTGAATCAGAGAAACTGAGAATGATTGCCAAGAAAACATATCAAGCAAGAATTGCTTTAGAAGATAATTTTCGTAAATTAATTAACACCAATAAATTTTTTCGTCTATTTTGCTACAAAGCAGTCGCGAATCCCTTAGATAGTTAAGCATTTATTAAATCCAAGAAAACTGCAGAATTGCATGAAAAATTATCATGTGGGGATATATTTTTTTCTATTATGTATCATTGTTTTCTATTTTAATAATTTCAAAAATCATAACATAGAAAAAAAATCATATGTATTTGAAAGTTAATTTTTATGATTTTGTACGGACAACCAAGAAACTATTTGTATACAAAGCCGATAGCAAGAAATTAGCTATGATTTAATGAAAAGGAATTAACGTGCTTCTAAATGCGTTTAATAACTTTGAATGAATTAATTAATTATATTTATATATATCATGAAGAACTATTACCCGAAAGATCCTTCATAAAATTTAAAATCAATAGTAAACTATTTAAAAATAGAATCTATTGTAAAGAGAAATAAAAATGACAAGAAATGAAAAAAATATACCATGTTTCTCCCATTATTCGATTTTCGAATATTCAATTTTCTTTAAAAACTCAATTGCACACAAAATATATTTTGAATTTCTAAACTAAAAAAGACGTACTTAGGATTGTAATACCGATAAACCAGCTTACCATTAAAATGCGAATTTTAATCTAAAATTTTAACTTGATAATTCTACATCGCTTTTACCAGCAATTCGGTAAACTATGTACATAATTATAAACTCTTTTGCACTTTCTCGCTGAATCACAATTTTACTTGTTTTACAAAAGCAAGTAAAATTTACTATCAATTATGAAAGCGAGTGAGCACATAAATCCCGTAAAATAAGCGAGTGTGATTGACTGAGCAATTTAATGGAGCATGATCCATACATGGTTAGGCTGCTCCTAACAAGGTAAAGCTATGAACTGGATGTTTGAAAAAATTGAACAAATATTTTAAGAAATTAGAAAAGAAGGAGTGTCGAAAATAGAGAAGAATTGCTAGGGTATTTTGGTGCGCATCACCCGTGTATACCCAAAGACAGTAAAACCTCTTCGGAAGGAAAAATTCACTAGAGTACCTCGAGATCACGATGCCCATACCTACCTAAAGGCGTCAAGCTCCTGAGATCCTCTTACTTGGAGTGAGTGAGTGAATGTAAAGTTTATTGGCGCAAGAGCCAGATATGGCTATGCTGCGCCAAACAAGATTAAACTGTGGTCTAGACGTGAAGTTGAAAAAAGATAAGAAGTGGTTGACGAGAAGGAGGGTCGAAAATAGAGGAGGATCGCTAGGGTATCCCGGGAGTGCGTCATCCGTGTTTACCAAAGACAGTAAACCCCATGGGAAAGAAAAAGATCACTAGGGATCATGATGCCTCGGGGTCATGATGCCCGTACTTACCACCTCTTACTTGGAGGACCAATCCCATGATATAATTCAGAAGGGTAGGATGCATAGCTATACCCCAATTTACAACGATATTGTGTTCCCAATTTAGTTACTTCTTAAGACATACATGAACTACATTGGGACTATTCTTTCACACCCGGTCACCTCAAGTGTGAAAACTCAAGTGAAAAAAAAAAGATCATGAGGGTTTTTCGGGGTCGTGACGCCCGTATTTACTTAAAGAAGGTAAGCAGAAAAAGTAATTGTTACCGATTCCGAAAATTGAGAAAGAAAAATTCCTTCAACTACGTTATCTATGAAATAGAAACTTCATTTATAGATCGAAACGAGAACAGCAACATAGCATAATAATTCGTCTCCGGCACACAAAAAAAATATTAAAATATGAATAAAATTGTTGTTAAAAAGTGGAATATTTTCAACAAGAAAATTCAAATAGTGAATGATTCTTTCATAATTATCAAATTAGTAAGTACGGAATCTGAAACAAAGTTTTTTCTATACATGGATTTTGTGTAAAAATTAGATCACAATTAGGAGACTACAGCTTTGATCAGTTACGTTTTTTATGAGTTTATTCTTAAAATATATTGTCGTTTAAACTGCGGTGTTTTCACTACATATTTTATAACTCTTTTCATAGTGAAAAATGATTCGTGTTGTGGCTTTACTTAAACGAGTAATTTGTTTTATAACTGTAGAGTATTTTTATATTATTTATGTTTAGAACCTTATTTATTTTCACACTAGTATACAAGAATTAAAATGTCATGAATTATTTTATATCACATCTCTTAAAAAAATTCCCGGTTCTTAACAAATATACCGATTTTGTTCGAATTACCAGAAAAACAGAAAGAGTCGGTAAATTTGAATTCAATGGTTGTAGTTTAGTTGAATTCCGAGATTTAAAGATAAAACATCTTCAACAAGTCTATTTCACCTCGGAAAGATTTATGGGCAATTTTTCTTGTCTGAGTTAAATAAAGGGAAAAAAAAAAAAAAACCCGAGAATCGTACATGCTACATTGTCAAAAACATAAAAATGAGGCAATTCCTTTTGGAAGAGGTGTTTTCTCAAAAATACAATACTTGCAATTGTATTCTAGAGATTCAAGTCGTTTTCTGCTCACGTTTTACGTTGACCACTCCCTGGTCGAAGGTTATACGTGCGGTCGCTCTTCAGGAAGTGGTTTCGAAAAGCCATCTTTTTTCGCCATTTTTTCGTCATTCACGATGAGGTCAGGTGACAATCATTCTTGCTGAACCATGATGGGAATACTACCTACGCTCTTTGCAGAAATACTGAATGTAACTTCAAACGTTCTTTTTTTCTCCTAAGACCCTAATCATTTTGTCCACCAGTTAAGGTTTTCTAAGCAGGTGGAATATGTACTCACAGTACCTCTAAACAAAAGAATATACTAAATTTCCACTAAAAACATTAAGCTAAAATAAAAATTGCAATCATCTTACGAAAAAGGGATTCCATTAGGAACATACATGATTCAAAGTTTCTCATTCATTTAAATTGAAGCTGTTTAAACAGTTAATAACTTTATAAATCTGAAGTAGTCTGTTTAGTTTGGCGAAATACAGTTTTAAAATTAAGACTCGTAAAAACTGAAATTTAGAATAAACATTCTTTCTTTAAAGTTCATGCATAGTCAAACTTAATCCAAGTAGATAGCTGCATTATTAATTTTTGCCGAATCAGAAGAGAATATAGTTTAAAGTCCTTAAGAGTACAAGAACCACAAACAAAAAAACATTTGATGAGTGAAGAAATTATTATAACATATACATTACTTCTGCAAAGCATTAACTGTCAGGTAGCAATTATATTTATATATTCTTTACAGTTTTTATTCTGTAAATATTTTTGTTAGATGTAGGCTGCAACACTATTATGCAGCTACAGCTCTAACATATTTATGAAATACGTCCTTCTAGGTAATTGATAGATGGTACTGACAAGTAGGATGTACTATTTGATGGATTACCAGATCAAATACACCCTCTTTTAGGGCAGTAGATTTCCGAGACTCTTAAATGAACTATTCCAAAATCCAATTTTAATTTCAATGATTTAGATAGCTGTGATACCATCTTTATATACATATTACGCTACAAGAAAAGATACTATCATTAATGTAGACGGTGCTTATATCTACTTGCTATTATGGGAGTGACTATCTCAGATCAGTATATTTGGCACCCCTCCCATAAAGATTTCTGTATTCACCTGTAATAGTACATAGGCTTGTCAGTCATAATATGCTTACATCAATTAAATACTGTAATGGTCTTCATTTACATAAATAGATGAAATTATTTCCGTCTGTCTTTCCATTTGGATTCAATCTATTATCAAGACTAAGTTTAATATATATACATAGTAAATTTTAAAAGTAAAGGAGAAATATATAAACCTTAGATTTTATCAAATTCCGTGATGAATAGCAAATTCAATGAAAAGAACTGTTCTAAGCACGGTTCTTGTAATAAAATCATCGAAACAAACTAATTTAAACGAATATCTTACACGTCAGATGATTAGGTTAAAAATGCTAGTTTGCTTTTATTAACACGTTGTCGATGACATAATCTCACTGTACTTGAACTCGCCGATTGAACTTATAACTTAAGCTCGGTTGATTTTATCACACATAAAATCAACATGTAGATAGCTACGAATGATATACGACCTTCACAACCGGTGGTACATGTCGTCGCAAAAGTGTTAAAATAATAAATTTTATAGTATAACATTTTAAAGGTAAAAACTTCGTTATTTTTTAATCCTAGGCCTTTTACACAAGGATGATCCTATGAGAATTTTAAAAACGACGCGATGATAAATGATTCAATGCGAATATTAAAAAAAAAATTCATAAACAATTTCATAAAATAAAAAAAAATATTTAACATCAAATCTCTTTCGGACTGTTATAAATCAAATATCCTCACCGTTAATTCTAAATGTGTAATAACACAACCAAGAGAAAGGAATCATATTTAAGTCACATTAATGTTTCAGTGAATCACTAATATTGCGGAAATACCCCAAAAAAATCCGAAAATGTTCACAAAATGCACCAAAAATTAAGTGATTACTAAATTTTTTAAGAATAATACAGAAGAGCAAAAATTGTTTTATTAAGTCTCGATTTTTATGAATGCGTACAAAACTAAATATTTAATGTGGTTTTTACTGAGATGTTATGCAATTTTCTCGCTTTCTTGTAGTAGATTGATCAAGTAAGATTAACGTCGCACTTAGAAGCAACACGAGCGCTATTGGCAATGGATCTCGTAATTTTAAACTTTGGCCAAGTGTATTGAGCTTGTCCCGCCCCCTTTCCAAACTTTCACACCATGATAACAAGATAACTGGGAGTCTCGGCAGATTTAAAGTGCATCAGCCCGGCGATACGACGAGTCTTGAGTGGCATTAGAAACTGAAGGAAAGAGTGCGGACTATGAGCTCGCGACCATGACCAGTAGGCCACCGCAGCCTTGTTCATGGAGAAAGAAACTACTCGAAGAATTTTCTTCGTGGGTGAATGTGATACAATATTTTCGTGAAAGTATGTCTGTCTATAAAGATCTGAAAGAGTTTCTTATTAGTATATGATGGGAGGATTAAGGTCGTTTATTCGATAATTAATAAAATGCTTTGACAAATTTAAAAAACACAAACAAATATGATCCACACTGTGTATAATCTAAGCAAGTAATTTATGTATGTATCATTTAAAAAAAGCTAAACACAAAAAAAAAAAAAAAAAAAAAAAAACTTATATGTTATTAGAATCGAGTTCCGAGAGATAAACTTTATTTCTAAACATCAAGTTGTTATATATATTTTTAAAAAACAAAGATAATCCATTTTTTTTTAAATCTGAAATTTCGCATCAGTTCATAATGCATGCTTCCTATTATAATATTTCATCGACAATATCTGAACTAAATAACCGAGAAGATAACGCTTGTTCATTACATTTAAGCCGCGCATATTTATTGCCTAGAATTGAAAATCCGCTTTCGTAAGGCTGCCCACGCATTATATGAAATAACAAAAATTCCCAAAAGGGATTTATACTGGAATATGTAATTAAAATACCTCAGAAAATGACAGCCAACTGCTTCATTAGCGAAAATTGCGATTTCCGTTTTCTGACTTCTAAATTAACTTTACAACACTTGTCAACGTGATGTTCCAGGATTTCTCGTTATGAATCCATTCTGTGCAGGAAAGATGCCCTTCAGCATTTTGGTTACATTGTTCAGTTTTAAATGGGCGGCTTACAGAAAGGAATAATGTTTGACGCTTTATTGAATATGTGACACTTGATTTCAATCAACTTTCCTTTCAACTGAACTTGATTAAAATCTGTTGCAAATGTTATGCAGTAAATTATGATGCGATTATCAATCAGTCGAATAAAATAAAGTTCGAGTTAAATTTATTTATAAAGATGGATGATAGAATACATATAAACTTTTATAAAAATTCGTACAAAACCATGAATTGTATTTAACAATAACTTTCATTCTCTTTATCGCTTTCTGGTGATTTATGAAAAATCAAATTTTATATTAACTTAATTCTTACAATAAAAATTAACTCCAATGGACGAATGAGTTTCTGGAAAAATAAAATAAAAATAAAGCCTCTATTTTACTCAATTTATTGTTTTAGTTTAAGAACCGAATATTCACAAAATGTTAAATGCTCTCATGTACACTGCGTTGTTCTAAATACGTAGCTATACTGTGCTTATATTAAGGATTAAGGAATGTATCTCAATGTTATGGCTTCAATAAAGTTACAATTTTTCAGAGCTATGATTATTTTAAATATTCCAGCAAGATTTCTTAAGTTTACCGAATCCAATACTATTTGAAGATTTAACTAAAGAATATTCGTTACTGGAAAAAATAATTGTGTCTTTTAAAAAAAAAAACTGGTTCTGTTTGAATAAAAATACTAGCAACATCTCCATAAAATTATTATAACACACTGTGTGAACTTTTTTCAGGCCATATATTGGTCAATTTTATTAATACTTTCTTTAATCTTATTAGTCTTAGTGTGAGTAGTTTTCTTATTAGAAATAATTTTCCTCTTAAAAGAACTTTTTCAGTAAGAAAATGTGGTTTTATTAATGACGTCATATATAAGGAGTACAACAGCTATTAGTGACAGACGTCCTAATTTTGAATTTCGATCTCGAGATGAGAAAGACATTTGAGTTGGCACCCCACTCTCTCCACACTTTCACAGTATCCTTACACGAGAACGTCGAGCCTCGAATGACTTAACGTTTATCAGCTTAACGACACGACGTGTTTTAGTGGTATCGGGACACGAACCTACGACTCGATGGAAACAACTCCAGCCAAGAATTCGCAACCAAGACCACTTAGACACCGGGGCGTGTTAAATAAGAAAACTATCTTTCATTTTAAGCGACGTGAAGCCTGGTCGCTCTCAACATTTATATTATCATGAGTAATGTATGAATTTGCATAAATACAATAATTTGCATAAATTGAACATGTATTTTGACGAATAGTTTTTTTTCTCTCTCTCGAGAATAACTAAAATGGGTAGATGGATTATTAAATAAAAAGTAATGCATTCAATTTAAAATATACATAGTACATAACCTCATGCCGAATGTGAATAAATATTGCATAAAAACAATCTTAATGTTTTTTTTTATCCTATTACGGTCATGATGAACTACAGTAATACTTCGTATATTCGAACACCCCATTAATCTGAACAACTTGGGATCCAAATGAAAAACATTTAGCGAATTTCGAGCATAAGCAAAACCTTGTTTTGAAGTCTGAACGCCCAGTAGAGACCTATAATCGATAGTGAAAAAGGCCACAGCTTGTTCGTCTACAGTTGTTAGGCGGCAGGTTCTCAACAGACGTTGTGGGCGAAGATTGCAAGCTATCTCGCCGTCAATGGCAAACCAAAAGATTAAAAACATTTTTATGGCTTGAAACGGAGAATGTACATCCTTGATAGTTCCTTGGGGCTGGGGGAAGAGGGAGGGAGCCTGGATATTGTTTCTAAAGCACCTCGAGCTCTGTGGCGTAGTTGGGGGGGGAAACAACTGTCCCCTAGCGCAGTATCAAAGGGGCGCCTAAATGATGTTACGAAATTTTAGAAGGAAATGTTTTCTATTCTTAAAAACCCAAAAAAATAAACTCTCGGATACTCAGTCCATCACTCCATCAATATAAGAATATTCTTCTTTGCCTACGATTTTTGTCTCGTTCTGATTTCAAAGCACATATTAGGTCTATGTATCCAGCAAACAATTTATATCCTCTCATACTCCATCTAACATGGTTGATTTCCATTCAAAAACTTTTTTTTTTTTTTGTGGGGGGGGATATTAAGACGTTTTTACGGTACATTTATCGAAACTTTGAAAATAATTCATATAAGGTATATATTTCAAATACTTGCATGAAAACTCTGCAAATAGATGAGTTACATTCAAATTTATATATATATATATATATATATATATATATATATATATATATATATATATATATATATATATATATATATATATATAGAGAGAGAGAGAGAGAGAGAGAGAGAGAGAGAGAGAGAGAGGCAATACGTTTGATTGTGATTGTTTATTAACAATGTCTTAAGAAGCTACACGAGGATTATTAGCAACGGACTTTGCAATTTTGAAGCTCAATCAATTAAAGAGGACGACACCTGAATTCATTCCTCCATCTCCAAACTTCAACAACCCCTCGCCTTGGACTTGGAACCTCGACAGATTTAACGTGCACCAGCCCGCTACACGGTGGGTCTTTATTGGCAACAGGTATCGAACCCATGTCTCGACGAAAATCACTGGCCACGAGACCGTAACTATAAGCACCAGGTAATCTGAGTGGACCATGACCACATAAAAGCAACAAGTGAAATGGAATGAAATATGATATTTAAGAAAGATATCAACATCTTCTTATAAGCTCTGTGACTTCGAAATAGTGAAAAAATGAATTATGTTGAATACATTAAGGAAACTACAGTAATTTTCTAATTTTAACCGTTTGAGTCCCAAGCAGCGCGATCCCACAGTTCAGTTTTTATGTCGAGAAAACTCAACACATTTCGAGCGTTATGGACCACTGACGATGCGCCATCGAGTGACGAAGTCTTATAAATCCTATACGTGCAGAAAAAAACAAATCTTATCGAAGAAATCAAAATTGAAAAAATCGAAGGAAACAAATTTTATATGGGCAGAACATAAAATAGAAGAAGCGCAATCAGGCGGCTGTTTGGGTCTTTTCGTACCCATGTAGATAAAGTGCGGTTGCTCTGTTCAGGATTCTTCGACAGTGTTTTTTTAAATCCCTCTGGGACTAAACGGTTAATTTTTACTAAAAAAATTTAATGTTCCTATACGATATTAGAAGCCAAGAATACATCTTTTGTTTTAAAAAACGAATATGAGTTGATGCAAAAAAGTTCAAAACAGAAACATAGTGTTAACATAATATTCATCATTCACAGTAGTTGTTGGAGGCATAGATTGCTGGCATATATTACACCTTTACATTCAAAGAAAACAATCATTATGATCTTTCCAGCAGATTTGGTTTGCCGAATTTTTTTTCGAGGCGGAGAATCAGGGTGTTTCCATACACTTGTTGCCAACTTGGTAAGAGGATGAAAATGATGCACCCAAGTTCCCTCAACTATTATTACAGTCTTCAGGGAATTCGAATCATTTTGAAGCAAAAAAAAAAAAATCTCTTTACATTCAAAACATCGAAAAATTCTTGTTTACATTTGTTATTTAGTATGGAGATGAGGGACCCATCTGGCACAAACATGATGAAGCTAATATCGACGTTTTCGAAGTGTTAGAGAGGATGCCGTTATCTCCTCACATGATTTTCTTGAAAGATTGCCCACATAGTGTTAACATTTCAATCATTCACAACACTTTCAGGTAGGTCAGGTTTAGGAGCTAGTTCTGCAAGCAAACGTCCTTTTTTGAAATCATCATGCCATCTAAAATCGTAGATTCACCAAAACATTTGCCTTTGTAAGCTTCTTTCATAAATTTAACTGTTCCTACAGCTGTTTTGTCCAAACGTTAGCAAAATTTTATGGCACAAAGCATTTCGCTTTTTAACTTTAAATCACTCGCCTCCATTTCTTTTGGACAAATAAAAACATTTCATTAAACAAGCACAAAACAAGTAAAATAAAATCGTCTGCATCGTTTAAAATTTTATAAACGTTCAATTAAAATTTTGAAACAAAATTGCCTGCTTTTTTATTTTTTAGTTTCGTGATGTTGCCACTTCGTAAAAAAATAACTCTCAGTTTATGTAGAATATCCTTTTTATAATAGAATTACAGCAGTAAACTGCCTTTCAACTCATAGTATTATTTCCGCTACTTTAGAAAATTCAAAATAATAATAAGATATAATTTTACAATCCAACGAACCCTCAAGCTCTATCACACTAAAGCGATGAATGCATTTACATTCATTTCCATTAAATAACCATTCCTTTAAAATCTTAATCGTTTACAAAGAAGACATATTTTCCAACACGAGTTTCCAGATAAATCATACAGGATGATGAATGGGGCCCAGAGCATGTCATTATCAGAACGATGAGTACAGAAAAGAAACTAGCCGTGTCTGCAAAGTGAACGAAAGAAAAATACGAACAGTTTACAATCATTTACTTAGAGTACGTTGACGCTTTCAAAATAGGGAGAAAGTCGTTGTTAAAGCCTTGACATATTTTGACCCTGCACAAAGGTCGAAACCACGATGTCTTTCAAAAATAATGAATGGATCTCGTCCTACGGGAATTTGAATGAATATTATCCCTCCTTCTAGTAGTTCGAGAGAACGTGAACTTTTGAACAGATGTGTGAGTTTTCAAATACTTCATGAAAAAATGAACGTTTGTATGCCGTGTGGCTGAACTTTCTGAATCGTAAATGATGGAAATTGAAACAAAAAATCACTGTGAATTGAATATCATACCCATGCATACAAATATTAAAAAATTGAAATTGATTTGATGAATTAATTAATAATAAATTCAGTTTATATTAACTATTTTAAACAGAAGAAAATACACTTTAATGTTGTAATCAACCGGTAAAATTAATCACTTCTTACTCAAATTTAACTCATAATAAATGAAATATCTCTTTTTTTTCATGTTGTTAGTATTTATTGAAATAAATGTTTCCTACCAAGTAGTACCATGAAGGTTAAGTGATAATTAATTTTTCAAAAATTTATTGAGAAGCTCAAAAATTTATTTTTCAACGCCCTTCAGAGATCATTAATATTGTAATTAAAATTTTAGCAACAAAATAGATGGAGCAATAAAAAAAGAATCTATAAAAATTCCAATTCTAATGGTTAACATATTTTTTCCCCAAAGAACTCTTTATTTGTTTTGCCATTTTCAATGTTGGAAATGCTAATAGCAAAGGAATTCAGATCTCAATAACACGAAAAATTTCCATACATTTGTCGTTATTTAAATAATCTCATTACAATACATAAAAATTCTTCAATGATCATTTATCAATCATTTGCCGAAGGATTATTTTCCCGGAATAAAGTATTTTGGGAACGTTTTTAGACGAGGAATTCACCTTTAGATATCAATATGACACTTAAACACAATAAATATTATTTTCAATGGGAGTAAAATAAAAATATGCGCTTTAAAAAAGAGAAAAATAGTTTTTTTTGCATCGCATGCCAATAATTTCAGCTGTAAAATATAATAAAGGTCAACCATAATTATTAGTTTCCATTTCTAATTGTTTTTTTTTTAAATAAAAAAAAAAAAAGAAAAAATGTTTTGAAAAACAAAATTTTTTTTTATCCAAAATTGCCTTAAAATTGCTATTCAATAATAAAATTTTATTGAAATTTTTTTTTACCTGTCTGAAAAATTTTTGTCATTTAATATTTAAAGATGCATTTCATATGAGAATTCTTTAACTTTAATGCATCTTACATCAGTAAATTCCCATTGTATATATATATATTAAATCTGAACTGAGAAGACAACTTAAAAATAAAAATCAAAATTCTTAATAAAAAAAGGGAAAATGTTATTGACAGTGTACATATATCACGGAAACTCGTGACATTCAAATACAACTATTACTACGAAACATGTTTAACACATTGTAAAACCGCTTCTATTTGAACACCGCATCATTGTAAAAAAAAGTGCGACTTCACTTGCAGAAAAAAATTTCTTAAATTACTCCGCACCAGCATTTCGAGTTTTTTCCCTTCCTATTTAGTATCATAAGCTCCAAGGATCTACTTGCAAAAACATTTTAGTCACGTGCTCCTCATAGCTTATCTAAGTAAGTGATCTTGATGGCCAGTGACAAAACCGCCCACTCCAGCACGTGCGAAGTATATGAAAAAAAAAAAGGGGGGGGGGCCCAAAAAAAGGGCCATTACTCCACCATTCTTTTTCAGTAATGTCGGCCAGCGGAATTCTGTTAACAGTTCTGATTTTAAAGAAACATTTCAATTACATTCATGGTCATAGCATGAACGAATACCAGAGTTGTCATCAAGTAGCTGCTCAAGGGGGAAAATACTGCTAGGAAGTCGCGTGATTAAAACCTACACATTAGACAGAGCCAGTTAACAACAATTGTTAACTATAATTAAACCAAGGACGCACATTAGTGGTGTCATAGTGGTTGACATGGTTTTGCATTTCACTCAAAGAAAAATTTTGGTGTTAACATTAAAAAATGGTGAAGCAATTTCTGTCAGATGTAGAGAGATTTACCAATATCTATTTCAGCAAGACTTCAGTTATGTGATACCAGAATATCAAATGATAAAGTCTTAGTGAAAGGCATGTCTAACATCAGTGGAACTTAAGACATGAAACAGTTCAAACAAAGAATGAAAATATTTTTATGTACATTGAATATTTAAATGATATGTTAGTAAGATCTTGTTATATGATATACTGATATACGGTTGTCAATGATATAAATTAAATATTATATTATTGAGCCTAATGTTGCATTAAAATTGCAGATTAGAGGCACATAATTTTTTTGTAGATTTAGCCACTTAAATCCACTAGTTGTACTTCGTATAATTTTTATAATTGTAAATGAATGAATTTTTAAAGAAAATAAACGTCAATTATGACGAATATTTAAAATAAAATTCTATTTTAACTCGGAAAGTCAATAAACGTCTGGTATAGAAATAATTTTTAGTTGCGTATCTCCATTTAAAGCCAGTCTTCTCTTCTAAACGCTTCAAAAATGTCAAGAAAAAGGTATCAATCACCAAAAACAAATTTTTCAGACAAACACCCTCATGGGTCTATAGTATGTATCGATCTCCTTTGTCCCCTTATCAATACAGGAATGATTATTTATATGAAAAATTATAGTCCTTTTGTGTTCAGATGCATGGTATGTAGCAGAAGTATTCAGCTTCGTAATGACTACCTTAGATACTGAATGAATTTTTGTTGAATACATGTACAAACATTCAGTTCTTCAACAATCGATTAAAATAATGACTTCAAAAAGAAACTTTTGATTTAAAATTACTTTGCAGATTCAATTTCAACTCACTCCTGATCACGCCATATTTCTAACCTATGAACAACTGCTATCGCTATATTGTTTATAATGCCTAGTTTAACTTGTAAACCGCCGAAAATGAAAGGTTTATATCTCTGTGCAGGTCATTTTATTAAAATTTTATTATTTGGCTTACAAACATTTTATTATTGATTACATAGAGGATTAATGCTTTATTAGATGTCGCACGCACTTCTCTCATACCTTTAAGGGGGACACAGTATCCTAAAAAAGACCAAAATTTCGAAAAACCTTTTATTACCTTATTTTAACTGGATGATTTTTCTAAATGTATGTAAAGAATTCAATAACTCTTCCTACATTATTTGACACGTTATTTTAAATTTTTATAATAGTGTGCAAAGTCATTTCATTGACCTTCAAAATTTTAAACTGCTTCTCAGCTTTTTATTTTTCATGTATACTTAAAATATATGTATACTTAAAATGCTAAAGAATTTTTTGTCATCAATATAATGTTCTGATGTTTTCTGGTTGTTTTGTAATATATTTGTGATAACTCTGTGCATAGAATAAGGTTTTAGATAGTTATTATTTTTTAAAAAAAAATCTACAAAATTAGGTACATTTGGTGCTTTTTTTTTTCCGCCGTTTTTCGTAAGTCGAATAGAAAAAAAACTAGTAAAAACATAAGTAACTTTTCTACTACTAATTACATACATAATGAAGAAAATGTTTGAGAAATATTAAAATTTTTGAAAGTAATAGGAATAAAATAATATTTTGAAAAATATTAAAATATTTAATAATTGTTTGTTTGAAAATGAAGCTTTTTTTCCCTTATTATATATTTTATGTGCGATTATATAAGCTGAATAAAAACTTTTTCTTATAAATATCTAATTTTGCAAAAAGTTGCTCACAGGGTACTGTATATCTTTAAGTGTACAGACATCACAGCGTATATTAGAGAGATGGTATTTGTGCAGCGTTCGTGAATCACGTTATTATTTCAATACATTTCTGTTTTTGTATCAAAAACTGAATGCATATTCACAACCGAGTTAACATTATTACGGTCAATGACCTTCTGCTGTATTTATTGTCTTACAGGTACATAAGTATTTTGAATAGCCTTGAAAACATTTAGCTTGAAATAAAAAAATATCACAAGGATATAAATTATGACTTAATATTTTTTTAACTGCTTTTATGTACGTGTCACTAATTTGTACATAACTCCTGGTCATTCGTAAGGCTTAAAAACAGTATTTTAAATTTTTATTTATTTCAAGTTTTCAAACGCTTTATTTTTAAATTATGAATGCATTTTTCAGTTATTTCAGAATTCTTTTCGACTATTATAAAATCTGAATATCTGAAATTAAAGCATCTCAGCTTAAATTCAACATTCATACTTAAGAATATTTCAGTACATTCATTGATAGCCCATTTATAACTTTCATTACATAATTTAATGATGTAATCATCGATTCTCGAGTACCTCTTTTTGGATGTTTATTTTTAACTCTGAAAAGAAATACTTAACATAGAAATTTTATTTTTTGACTTTCCATCATTTTTTCTATTTATAGTAGTTCGAGCCTTTCTTTTCCTTTAAAAAAATATTTCGTGGATCGTGTGAATCACCTTAGCAGTTTTTTTTTTTTTCCCTCTAAGACCATTGTTACTCATGCCTTCACTATGACGCAGTACAGGAAACCCAACATGAGATGGAGAGAGGGAAAATTTTAATAAATCTCGGAGAGTGGAATTAACGAAGGGCGTTGCATAAATTGTCTTATCTAATTCTTTTTCTTATTAACTTAGTGTAGCATTCAATTGACTACTGTCAAATTCTGTCACCTCTCCCACACTTTTTACATCCCATCGCATTTGCAACTGTCACATATTTTTCGCAAGAGATATAAACTGATTTTTTTTATATATTTTTTTTCCCTCTTTTACCATCAGTCGCAACTCGCGTGACTCCAAAGTCTGAAAGGAATATGATACCCGGTGAATAGAATGAAAAGATAAAAAAAAACACAGTTCATTTATTCTCTTATTCAAATGATTCATTAACTGCGAAGCTTTATATAAGGTCAACCAAAAGAGAAAATACTGTAATGGGGTAGTTGTTAATGTATTAAATTATGATCGGATTCTAATTAATTTAATTTTAGAATAAATTAATACATAATTATTAGCTTAAACTCAGGCACGTAGTCAAGGGCTCATGAATATTAGTCATATGTTTGAATAAAAAATTTGTTCTATGGAATGTGTCACGAAGAACAGATTTCGTCACCAAGGGGACCATTTTCTTTGCAATGCTTTTACATAGAGTTTATTTAAATTTATTTTCTTACGTGATCTGTTATAAGAGCCCCTTTGTTGGCTAATATAGGAAAATAGATATTAAAATAATTTGACTCCGAAACATTCCAAGATGGAAGCAAATTAAAAAGTAGTAGTTCGAAACTCTGGAAGCAAAATTGGCTGTCTCGCAACTGTCTTAAATAATAAATACTGTCTGAATGAGTTTATTCATTTATTTCTTGATTCCTGATTATTTATGATTTAAGATAATGCATTAAAGCTCCCTTCTACCGGCCATTTTGATTTCGTGAAAGTAATATTAATCCTATGAAATTTTTACAACTGTCCTCAAATTTTCACCTTTTTATCTATTGAAATGTAAAAAGTGCAATCGAAAGAACAAAAAATAATGAAAGTTTCTGAAGAATTACATTTTCCCACTGGTTTTTAAAAATATTTTAGAATATTTTTTAAAGACCGGAAAACCAGTGAACGAATTAAAATAGGGGTGAAACATTTTTTTTTTAAAATTTAAAAGTGAAAAGTAATTCCTCAAAAACCTTCATTAAATTTTACTCTTTCGGATGCACTTTTTTGTATTCAAATAAATAAAATAGTAAAAAATTAAGAACGATTGAAGAATTCCATAGGATTAATATTACGTTCATGAAATCGAAACGGCCAGTAGACGATGTCCTTAATTTCATGTATTTTATTTCAATCCAATGAAAAAAAATTGAGAAATTTATCATGACAATTTTTTGAAAATTAAGTTCATTACAGTAGAAAGCAGGAATCAAACATATAAGCAAAATCTTTTATGATATCTTTCTTTTTAGATTTATTGAAATAATAGTCTCTTTGGATGTTAAAAATTTCTGAAAATATTGCATCTGCATGGTCTCTGCAAGAACTTGGTTGCAATTAAGCTACATAAGAATTTCACACAGTGAATGACTGACATTCGTTTAAAATTACACTTAGAGACTTCCTTCGTTTATTGTAAAAGCATAAGAAACTTATTGTTCCTTTTCTGATTACAAAATGGTCAAATATCAAAAAGTATTTTGACTACACGCTCCCATAGAACAATGCATATGTTTTATGTACTACTTTAGACTTTTAGATTTGTATATTATACTAAAATATATTTGCTTTTATTGAATGTTTCTCAATTTTACGGATGTTTAATATAATAGTGTTTGTAATATGAACTTTTACAGTTGTCGGAATATTTGTATTTATAAAAATGTATTCCAAACTCAAGGTTGTTTCATAAGTGTTAAGCAAAAGAAAATGTCGTAATGACACAACTTCTTTTATTAAAAAAATTTTGAAATCCGAAATGAATTTAAAAATTTAATTTCTTTCATAGATAAATTAGAGGGCCGTTTAGCCTTTTTAAAACTGAAAATCCTGTATAACTTCAAAATTCATAACTTTAGTATGATGTATATGCGGTGATTATCGTTGGAAATACGAGTATACTTTCAAGACGATTCTGGATGCTTGTTAGGTATGAGGTAGAAAAGTTTACAGAAGGTATTTTTTAAGTTTCCAAGTGAAAGAAAATTGTTATAAGCATTTTTCAAAGATTTATGTTGTTAAAATCAACTGCAATTCTACAAAACTACATTTTGAGAAGTTTACTTAAGAACTAAGAATTAAATTCTTTGAGTTAAAAATAATTTCCTTCAATATTATTTTAGTAAACATAACTATATATATGATTTTATAACCGAATCATTTTAAATAATATGATTGCTCTATTAATAATATTTTGTTTAAAAATATTAAACCATATAGTAGCTTAAAGTCTTATTTCATATTTAATAATCCTCGATGAAAAGAAATTATCAGCGAATTCTCTTTAATTTGCCTTTCAAACATTCGATTGCAATAGATGCTATATGTTTTAACTTATTATAAATAATTATGCTAGACATGTCTTCAACTAATAAAGATTAATTTTGAACATAAATATGAGAATAAATTAATAAAAAGAATAATAGAAAACACTGTATATCAATAAGTGATTTCATTAACATTAAGAATTTTTTTATACCATTATCATAGAATTAATTTTAAGCAGATATAAAATTCATGTTTTCAATTCTATACATATTTCGCGCTGTCTCTTAAAGGAGTCTTAATTAAATCAACACCACTTTGAACATGCACAGTCAATTGAGAGAATGTTTTCAACAATGTTTGTAGATACATTAGAGAAGTCCTTCAACCTTCTATTTCACTCTCTAATTTTCTGCGCCATGATACCCGGCGACTTTCATAACTAATTGGACTGATCTAAATATCCTTTAGCATTCCGTAAGACAAACTTTGGTCAAGAAGTATCGAATTTCTAGTCTCCTACATTTGTACTAGTAGATTTATTTATGTCGCCCTTAGAAACAACACGAGGGCTCTGGGCGGCGGACCTCGTAACTTTAAACTTCGGTCAAGGGACGAGGTCAATACCAAAGATGGCACCTCCAAATTTCCACACCACTCTAACAGGAGGACTTGAGATCTCGAACCCATTTAACGGGTATCAGCCTCGCTATACGGCAAGTCTTTAGTAGCATCCGGACTAAAACCATGACTCGACGGAAGCAACGCAGGCCACGAGTTGCGGCCTACAACTCACGATCTATAACTAGTCTAGATGAGTTTATAACTCACGATCTTTTGCTTAATATAAGTCACTTTAAATCGACTGTATTCATTACATAAAGGGAAAACTCAACAATATTTAATTACAACCATATTATAAAAGTGAACAAAAGGATAATGAATTTCCACAGAACCTTTTACAATACTTTCGTAAAAAAAAATAATGTACGCTAATAAAAATAGTTGATTAATCAAAAATAAATGGATCGAGAAAACCATGAAATAAAAGTATTACATCACCATGAAGACGATTTAATTTGAAAAAATGCATACTTCTTCAAACTGTTTTGAATTTTTGAACGCAATGCTAATGTTATGGAATTCTTCATCACTAGAACAATACTACTTTATTCTAATTTTTATTTATATCTATACTATTGTATTGATTAGGATACAACTAAATGCATAGGTGATGGAGCAAACAAAGAAGAAAGTTATCTTTTTCCTACGATTTCAGCAAGAATTTTATGCACTTTTTAGAGATTACAAAAACCATTGATACGTTACTGTTATAAATATTAAAAATATACTTCCGATGTTTAATATTAATATTTTCGTTTTTTTTCGTATTATGTTATCATTGCATTTATCAAAGCGAGGACTTCAACCCTCTACAGATTTAACATGCATCAGTCCCGCTTAACGGCGGACTTTAATGACATTAGGATTCGAAACCACGAGTCGACGAAAAGAACCGTGGCCGTAACCACAAAGCGATCGCGACCACTTCAGAACGCGCGAGTTTTGTTCGTGTGTCAATAACAATTTATAGGATCGTACTTTCCCTCGTGTATGCTATGTATACATAAATTAAAGTAATATCTATTGGATTTCTAATCAAAATTACTGCACCGCACTTCTAGTTCTTATTCAAGTTCACAAATAAACCTTTTCAAGGTCATTTCTTTCAAAAATTGGAATCTTAATCTGTTACTCTGCTAAGAAAATACCTGTGGCATCTTACATGTTTAATCTGCTAAAAAAGTACTCGTAATCGTAGCATACATATAATACCATATCTAAAATATAATACTGTTTCATAATTTCATTTCATATATATCATACGCAAACAGGTAAGAAATTTTTATGAGAAAGAAATCCATCTAAAAAGGGATCTGTGGCCTTTGCCCAATTGGAAAAGAAATACGTGAAACGACAATACAACAAAAGATTAGCGTATTCTTTCTTTAAAGATGAATCGGAGACATCTCTGGAGAAAAAGGGCTTTAGAGATGGAGTTACTCCACATGTTCTAAATAAAAGGTGAAAAATAAGAAAATTCTTTTGAATATCACTTTTACGAGTTATCAAAACTTGAGAAATCTGTACGAAAGCGGCTTAAAGAGTCCATTTGTTAGGAATAGGAAATAGGAATGGGGCAACTAACTGCAGCATTCTCCAGTGATTATTTTTCCTTTTCTTGGAAATTCATGAGCATGACGCATTCGCACTTCCCTGAGAAATCGTCGTCATAACTTTCCCGACAGATGAGATCATTTTCGCCTTCTTTATAGAAGATTCTCTGGAAGCAACCTATTGCTGCCGCAGGTCTCATTCAGGGCGACAAATAGACGATGACAACTCGAAACGGCAGCAATCAAAATTGACCTATGAATCAGCGTGACATATGTTTAAACGCTGTTCAAAAAATGACAGTTCGCAATGTCAACACCAGCTTGCCTTAGCAACGCCACCTGCCTTTCAAATAAGTATTTTTTGAAACAAATCTGGAAATATTTAAAATCACTAATATACTAAGAGTGGAAATTGTTGTTATTTGCACAGCGACAAATGATAAATATGTGAGCCATATTATCAAACATTTCCTGTATTAAATTATCCAGGAATTTCATTTTGAAACTTCATTAAAATGACATATATCCTTATCAAATCTATATATAACCTCTCAATTTTACACTTTTTTTAAAAAAATTATCGACTTTATATCTTTGAGATTGATTCAAAAATTGTGTGTAATATATCTGGAATTAACCATAATATGGATATGTGTGCGCAGACAAGCCTTTTTACAAGAGAATATTTGCTATTCATTTTCGAAGTTTCAGAAGCATAGAGAATGCCAGTAAACCATCTTGTTTACTATACGGTACATTTATTATTGTAATATGCATGAACAATAAGAAATGATATAAGTGTATATCAACATAAAAGGAAGTAGTTTGCTGCATTATCATGAATAATTATTTTAATTCTGATAATGACGTAGGTACATGGATAAATAACTAAATTCACAAGATCTGCTCGACAAAGATTGTTAATTAATAATTAATCACCAATAAGTGTACTTTGATTCGTATTTCATGCATGTTAGAAAACTCTAAAAAGTGAGTGAGTGATAGAGAAGTTTATTGGCGTAAGAGCCAGACGTGGCCATACTGCGCCAAACAAGGTAAATCTGTGATCTAGACGTTAAAACTATGAAAATAGATTAGTCGACAAAAAGTGTCAAGTGAGAAGGTAAAGTTAATTGGCGCAAGAGCAAGAAATGGCTAGTTATGTTGTGCCAAAAATGATTTAACTGTGGTCTAGACATGAAAAAAATGGAAGAAAAGACACAATATGGTTGACAAGGAGGATCGAAAATAAAGAAGAATCGTTAGGGTATCCAGGGGGTGCGTCACCTGTGTTTACCAAAGACAGTAAACCCCATAGGAAAGAAAAAGATCACTAGGGTGCCTCGGGGTCATGATGCCCATACTTACCTGAAGAAGGTAAGGCCCTGAGGTCCCCTGATATAATCCCCAGGGTCAGGGTGCCCGGCTATACCCCCAGACGCTGGGTACCCATTTTAGTCGCCTCTTACGACATGCATGAGCTACAGTGGGACTATTCTATCATTCCCGGTCACCACACGGGTCGAAAACTCTAAAAAATTCAAAAATATCAAACTTTTACTCTTGTACTAATATTTTATACTTCTAATAGTTTTTAAGTGATTTAATCATTTCTTACGAGATGCTGCTGAAAAATTACAACGACACAATTAAAAAAAATTGCGCAATAAAGAGCGCTTTGAAAATAGTAGCAACAAAATATTCCTTAAAATTGCTTTTCTTGGATATATTTTTAGCTTCTAAAATAATTTTGGGAAGTCTTCAAAACCTTAAAACTCCCACAACGTGTGTCACAGCTTCAAATCACAATCTATATTACTGAGGAAAACACATAACTATTCAAGAAGTGTTTATTTATGCAAAGATCGGTAAATATATTCAAGAGGTAAAACTGTCAGGCACTTTACTTTCACACTTAAGCATTTAACTGTCTAGACGAATAAATTATCCACGTCGCTTTAAACTTTCAGAGAACAAGGGGGTAAAAAACGAATGTATCTATTGTAAAAATACCAGAGGAACCGATCACTGATAGTAAATTCCTCAGATACTAATTAATGGCTCAGTACACTACTTTTAGTTAAAGATATTTGAAAAATATCCAGCATTACTAGAACTTTAAACTTGCCAAATGATAATAGTTAATGAGAAATTTCGAAACTAGAGATTCAAGGGATAATAAAGTGGGTTAGCTGTCTTGGGCAGGATTTAAAATTGATGCACTTTGGGGAGTCAACTCTGAAGAATAATTGAAGCAACTGACATTCGGAGTAGGATTTTCTCCGGATAAGAAAATGCAAAGGTTCATCGTATCATTACCTAATCAGTTTTAGAATAATTAATCCTCATCTTGCAGAACTACATCATTAAAGTAATTTCTAAGTTCAAGTTCTTTATTGTAGAGTAACGCATATATTATCAGAATAGAAGTACAAAATACGAAAAATAAATATTTCACACATACACACACAGATTTAACTTTTCAAAACATTTTTTAAATCTTTTCTTAATTCGCAAAACATGAATAGAAATTTAATGATACCTTTTTTCTTAAATGAAGAATTTTTTTTTGTTATAGAGTTAATGTTACAATAATGATTGCATACAAAAGAAATCTTACCTATGCGTACATACACATGTACTAAACACATTCAAAATATTTAACTATTATGTATATTTAATGTTGTTTAATATTTAATTTCTTCAAGTATATTACATAATTTATAAGTAACTTATTTAATATAGACTAATTAAAGGTTTTTTTCCCTAATTATTGTGCATTTAAGAAACTTCAACCAAAATTTCTAGGAGTCTGTTAAAAAGTTATAAATTAAAACTATTCGCGACACTTTATTTTGATAAATTTTGTTAATTAATGGATGAAAAAATTTCAACAATACTGAAGTTAAAATCACTAAACAAAAGAACAATTTTTTAAATTCAATTGCAAAATATTTACATAAATTATAATTTTTAATTTTCGTATTACTAGTACCGGTAATAACATGCCCCAAAACCCTTAACTAATTATGATAATAATGTACGGAAAGCGTTAGATAACAGCATGTGTATTACAAATGTGTTAAAAAATATTTAAAAAGACTAAATTATTTAAGTATTTTAATAGATTATAGGAAAAAACATTTAAATTACAACAAATTTACAATCACTGTTAAGAATTTATAGAGAGAGAGAGAGAGAGAAATTATTTTTACTATTTATTTCGCGTTCAGTTAATAATATATCTATTGTGAACTTTGACTTTTTAAATATATTTTCAATCTAAAAAGGGCAAAAGCAGACTTTCAGAATCTTAAAAATTGCAGTCAAATATGAAATATATTTTAGTCAATATTATCGACTAAAAACCGTCTGAAAATTTGAAAATAAAAAAAAAGATTTATGTCCACTATTTTATCACAAATATTTGAAAAATGTCTATGGTGATAGAAGTAAAGAAGATGAATTTCCCCCGAGTTCGATAAAACGATATCAGAAGCGATTTTATAAAAACATTTATAATGTTATGTGTCTCGTACGTAAATTTTTTTAAAAAAATATGTGATATGAATGATCAGTCTTAAGATTTTTCAATTCTAATAAAACAGTCGGGCCTGTAGCATAATTATTCAAAATATTAAGGTTAAAAATATAATTTTAACATAGATATGAATACGCATCACAAATATATTTTATATTATTGATAAAATATTATGAATATTCTCTCAAAGGAATATTTAATTTTGAAATAAAGCTGACATATATCGACACTTTACGCCTATTTTTTCGTAGCTGTTGTTAACCATTTTTAGATAATATTAAGTCATATGTATCCGTATAAGGTCTGTATTCATCCCTGAAAATGTTAAGAAGGGCTAATTTTCCTTGTAAAGTTGCTCAGTTGTTTTCCACGGGGTTCAAAGAGTGGAGAGTGAAGTGTCAGCTCAGGTGTCATCCTCGCTACTCGACCGATTTTCAAAATTACGAGGTCCGTCGTTATTAGCCTTCGTGTTGGTTCACAATGCGATATTAATAAGCTGCCAATGAATCAAATCCATCCATTCATTTCATACACTTCATTGTTGCTAACTTCTATCTTTGTAGCTAATGTGCAAGTATTATATGTACAAAGAAAAGAAATATTTTTGGTACACCATACATAAATTACATCATTAAATTTTAAATTATTCCTTTTGATGTGAATTTGGCGAGTACCGCAAAACACACGAAATTAATGCAGATTGGACTTAAAAGGAAAATACATGATTGCATCTGTACCTGAATTTAGACCATTCAATTTTTAATAGTCATTATCAAATAGAATATTTTTGCTCTTTCAGAAGATTCCTCTTTATGAATTTCCGAAGTCCATTAGTTTTATGTCATTAAATCCTTCAAAGAAATTGGTATATCTTGATTGCACCCCATTTTTTTCTAAGTAAAGTATTATGACAGTGTAGCTTTTACTCGTATAATGAAATTATTTTATCTATTTTTTTTTTTTTTTTTTTTTGTACTTTCTTAACAAAAATGGTACTAGAAATTTGAAATTTTACAGACTTCACTGAAAGTTTCATTCCCAATTGTTTTTACCCGAATTTAATATGCAATAATCTTTTTATGCTGAAAATTTATAACAATAAAAGGGAAGTGCACGTACATCGAGTTTACTGATACGATGTCCTTAAGTCAAGAACTTTTTTATCTCAGACAAACGACCGATCGTGGTAAATAATGATAGAATAACGTCTGTATCAGAATAGACAAAAGAAAAGTATATAAATTAATAGACTCGATTTCATGAATTTGTGGGTCGAATATATATTGGTCATATGAAATACAAAAAATACTTGAAATCGAGAGTGTATAAGAGAGTTTAAGCAATTTTATGAGTTTAAACATTTTGTGAATGTACAATTTGTCAAACGACCATTCATGTAAAGCCATTTTAAAAATTTATGGACTAAGAAATTTCAACAACAAAACATATGTATTATAACGCATTATAATATGGGAGATAATTATTCAATATTAACTAACACGTTATACTTCAGAAATGTGATTGTTTACTAATGTTGCACTGCGAAGCAACATGAGGGCTATTGGCGATGGACCTCGTAATATTGAACCCCAGTCAAGTGGAGAGGACGACACCTGAGCTGGCAACCCCACTCTAAACTTCTCCGCCGTGCAAATGAAAGGACTTTGGGCCACGATAGATTTAACGTTCATCAGACCCGACCAGTCTTTAGTGGCATCAGGGCTCGAACCCCCGACTTGAGGAAAACCTCCAACCACGACTCCGCGATGTATTTCAGTCAATAAAAGCATTAACTTTTAGGCTTTTCGAAATATGGTTAATAGTTTTTCAAATAATATTCTTTGAACAAAATTCCCACACTTTAACTCAAGACTTTTAGAACAGTGTTGTTTACATTAAATTGAAGAAAATTAAATAGAATGAGATATTTTACTTTTCGTAAGAAATTACTCGTAATTTACGATCTATTATTTGACATACAAAAGAAACAAAACAAAATATTCCAGAAGCAAAATCGCAAATACATGAATTAAAAATTTTGAATTTAAAAGAGTAATATACAATTTCCATTCAATCTATATAACTATCACATTAAAAGGTCTCAAATCATCAAAAGAACTTAATTAGAATATTCATGATTTCTCTCTAAAAAAGCACTCTGCAATTTCATCAAAAAACGATTTTGAGCTTTATGCCAGATGTATATTGTTACTTCCTTTATTTGATACTAATGAGCTACCAAAGAGTATTAAAATACTCATAAAAAATTAATAATCACTCGAGTATTAATTCAAGATCGTAATTTCAGCGGGTCTCTCTTTCAGCTGCAGCAGTTTTTATGGATCCTAGCAAACAAGGTCTTTGTTGAAAGTCAAAACCTGTTCATGGGCCTTTTTACCTTTATTTTTGTTCTTACCAAGTTTTCTTTGGCGTCTTTTTTTAAAACTGCCGTTGTAAGGTGAGAAAACACTTTCGCAAAAAGTTCATCAGCATACGAGTAAAAGGTCAACTGAAGCGTGACGGCTCGCATGATTTAGAATTTTTCCTCTCCACTAAATGAATTAACTATTCATTTATCTGAAAAAAGTGCGAAAGTGCTATCGTTCTTTGACCAAACGATAAAAAAAAAAAAGAACACAGCCGTCGTATTCTTTGGTTTCTGTCCATTACTATGAGAATGGCTCATTAGTCATCGAGAATTAAGATAATTGTACATAATCTCGTTTATGTTACTTAACGTAAGTTATGCACAAAGGAGATAAAAGAGACATTTTTGTTCAGAATATAATTATTTACGGCCAGTTCTTCCCTCTCTCTCTCTCTAAACATAAAAATATATAATTCTTCATAAAATAAAATACACTATTTACATTAAAAGTTAATTCTAATATTATTTGCAAATTATTGTAATATCTCGCACAGCTAAAGATTTTAAAAAAATCAAAATTAAAATATGAGTAATTCACATCAAAGATTGATATAATTTTAAGACAAATTAGTTAACGCGATAATATTTTTTAAAAAATTAAGCGCAAGCTCAATTCCGTGGATATTCACGTAGGAATTTATTCAATTAGAGACATTTAGAATACAAAAGCTTATAAATTCAGAATAAATTAAGACTTTAAAACTATCGTAATAATAATACTAAAGTAATTAAAAAAAAACAGTAAGGCTTTCGCCTACCGGCCATTTTGATTTCGTGAACTTAATGTTAATGCTATGGAGTTTCCATTAACGTTCTCAAATCTATAATATTTTATCTATTTGAATGCTGAAAATTGTATCCGAAAGAAAAAAAACAATGAAAGTTTTTACATAATTACATTTTCTCCCGATTTTTGAAAATATCTCAGAAAAAGGTCTGAAAACCCCACAAAAGAATCATTAAAATAGGGGTAAAAATATATTTAAAAATCAGAGGAAAAATGAAATTTCATAGAAACCTTTATTTTTTGCTTTATCGGGTGCTTTTTTTTGGGTTTTTTTTTTTTTTTTTTTGCCGGTAAACGGGGCCTTAACATATGAAATCATAAGACTTTTCAAGCCCATAATTACTGTTATTGATAAAAGTTGAATTCGAATCCAATGCACTGAGCACTGATTCAATATCACAATCAATTTTTCGTGCAATTATTCAGCAAATATTTAGAGCTCTTTTAAGTACTCGTCTCAATAAATTTATGTTGTGATTTAGTTAAACTGGATAAATGTCTTAAAGTTACTAAGTTGATTTTAAACAACAGACTTATATTACTCCGAACCATACTCAAATTATGTAGTCTACACTTGAATCCCCTGATCCTATCATTTCTACTCCTCCATATCATATAGCGTCACAACCTTAAATGCCCAGACAGGCTTAAAGAACATCAGCCCACGTTATTTGTAATAATCTTTGACCGTATCCAGTTCCTTCTTTCTTAATATAATGGCTAAAAAACTATCTACTTTGTTAGCTAGTGTTTCTCTAAGTGTGGGAGAGAAAATTTAATTTGAAGTCGCAAAAATTGATAAAATTTATGTATATGCTTTTATGCCTGTAATAACCTTTTGTAAAAGTTTAATTCTATAAGTAATAACTGATAATTTAAAATATCTTTAGACATGAAATCCAAATTACATTCCTTTAAATTTTGCAACAGTAAAAGGAAAAATTAGCTCTCTTTTCATGAAATATTATTTCATATGACTTAGCGATCTCATCTCAGGAGAAAGTCGAGTTCTTTCAATCTCAACATAAATTATTAATGCCAATCATTTATCATTGAACCTTTAGATGAATTTACCGAATTGTCGGTCGGTACTGTTTACCGAATTGCCGAACATTTTTGAAAGTGAGAGTTCCAGGAAATAATTCAGTAAATTTTGGAAAATAATTTCAGACACATTCCGAAAAAAACCCTAAGCATACTTGAAAATTTTGAATGACGAATTTATACGAAACTCAGTTTTTGGAATTAACATTTATAAAATTGAAAAAGAAAAAAAAGGTAAAGTCTATTGAAAAATGCTGAAGCTTTCCTTTTTGATAGATTAGTCATCCAATATTTAATTCATTTAAAAATGAATGAGCACTCTCAGCTCGTTAGTGTGAACTCTTGGCTTTGACTTTGATGAATGACACTGGTATATGTATCAGAGAATTGTTTTCAAGTACATTTCCTTCATTCTTAATTAATAAAATTTCGTATTTCTACTTTAAAAACCATTTTTCTCAGGGAAGCTAAAATATTGGTTCTGTTGAAAAGAATAGAGAGTGAAAAAGTTTATGAATTCCTGAGCTAGTTCATTGGAATTCATTTCAGTTTGACGAAGATCCAAAATAATGTGATATGAAAAAAAAATCCCAGTAGCACATTTAAACTATTATCTTCGCCTTTTGATTTTAAATTACTCGTCTCGCTACGAGTATTAGCGAATTTTATCCCTTAATTCACTAAACACTTCACTGCACAGACATGTCTGTTATATCTTATATATGTAGATAAATGAATCATTTTCATACGTAAAATAGATACGGACTTAATTTTAGGCTCTCGCTACACCACGCCACTGATTGCTGGAAACCGTTATCAAACGGCCTTCTGGGAGCTGGAAGTTTGTGAAATACTTTTATTCTGTCCAAAAAAAGTATTTTACGTAAAATTCTTAAATCATTTCTAATTTGTAAAATGGTTGATTATCCAATTAAGAGGAGATTTTTGAATATAAAGTAACTGTTGGGATCGACATAATGAGTTTGAAAAGAAAAGGCGGCTTGGCGGGAGTTACACATTATACATCCTGGACATGAAATAAATGTCGAGTATGTTCCTATGGACAAATTTTTGGAAGACGCAAGCAAACGTCAAAATAATTACTGTTAAACATATCCTAGGCACTCTTCATACTCTAAGGGGACTGTTTCGAACAATGTTATACTATGAGTGAGTGAGAGAGTGAAAGTAAAGTTTAATGACTCAAAAGCCAGATGTGGTATACTGCGCCAAACAAGATGTAACTGTTATCTAGACATTTGAAAAAAAAATTGAAAAAAGATAAAAAAAAAAAAAATTATAAGGAGGAGGGTCATAAATAGAGAAGGATCATTAGGGTATGCCGAGGGCTCGTCACCCAATTTTTACCAAAGAGAGTAAACCCCATAAGTAAGAAAAAGATCACCAGATTGCCTCGAGGTCATGATGCCCTTACTTACCTTAATAAAGCAATTCTTTGAGGTCATGTTATACTTTGATAGATTATTGAATTAGTTGAATTAATTAGAAGTTGAATTTTCATGTATATTTTTTTAACTTTCATTTCTTTAAAACAGGTTCACACGTATTTTTTGTTTCATTGTTATGCTTATTACTATAGTGATTTTACAATACTCCTTCAATTTGTTTGCATATTTTATATTAATAATGCATTAAGATTAATGAAATATTGATTTAAACAATCCAATTCAAGTCTTAATTATGAGGTAGAATGATATCACAAATTTTGTCACGGTAGCTTAAATTCTTAATTTATTCTAAATTTGAAATTCAGTAACACGAAGAAAATCAATTTCGAAAAGAAGGGATGAAACTGCAGCATTCTGTCATATAAATATTATTTTAAAGAGTGGACAGTTTCCTGATAATGTACGGCAACAAATTAGTACGCGTGATTTTATCAGAGGAATGAATATAACAAAACTCTTCGGTAAGAGGAGATATCGTAAAACCTTAATTATTTCTAAAAATAACAGAGATAAATTGGACAAATATATTCTGTCTACCAATTTTTCCTCTTCTGTACATATTGTTGTCAATTACAACTATTAATGTTGATTCGTTTGGTTTCAGGGTGGCGCAGCATCGTTAAGTTTTAAATTACTGAAAATAATCGAGATAGAAACAAATTTTATTTATATTCTTAATACTTCCCCCACGTAGTCACCATCTAGAACTATACATTTCTCTCAGAGTTTCTTGACCTTTTGAAGGCTGTTAATGTAGAAAGCAGATCGAATTCTATCTTTCCATACTTTGGATTACTTCATTCTACAGCTTCCTAATACCAAACATATCAACATTTTAATAATTGTAATTTAAAGCATTAAACACACAAGAATCAATTTATATGCTGAATAAATTTTATCCAGATATCTAGGTTATTAAGAGTGCGAAAATCAACAGTTCTTCAATATTACATTTTTAAAATTGTAAATAAGGCTGTTTCAAGGATAGTAGGTTTCATCCATGTAGAAACGTCACGATTATATAAAAGAAATAAAAAGGTTTTCCAAGATGTCATACAATGGATTTTTAATTAACTCCAAAATCGAAATCGACATTTTAAGGAAAAGTGCTAATGCTATCAGCTAACATTATCAGGAAACTAATCGTATGACCTCAGTATAAGAAAAATTTTATTAAAAGGAAATGTAACTTTTTTAAAAGATAACATTATCAAATGTGTTTTTTGTTCAATTCTTAAGACGAAACAAATGAAGTCCATTCAAAAAAATTACAGAAGTTTTAGATAAATTCTCTGAGCACGTTAATCGGTAGGTTGGTTTGTCAGTCAAACCAATGAAAAAGCTGTATTTATCCAAGAATTAATTAATTTACGAAAAAATTTGTCTATGTGATCTAAACTAAACTCTGAATACAAGAAAGAAAAGAGAGATGGAATGACAAGGAAAATGATCGATAGCAAGAACGATTACTAGGATAATGTGGACAAATTGTTCGTGCTTATCCAAGATAGTAAAATCAATGCTTCAAACTCAGATTCCAAGCTGTTATTCTCTAATTGGACAACCAAATACAGCTTCCACCTCCCTCCTTTGCCCTCATCACGATTCCTAATGTAAATCCTACCTGCAGAAATAAAAACTCAATCCAATTCTAAAATAAAATTAAATTTAAGCTTCCCTTAAAAATCAATAAAATGAATCTTCGTTTATCTTCTGTGAAACATATAGTTCAAGTTCAATATCAAGCAAATAATGCATTGAACTGAAGCTGAGAAATCTGATAACAGCAGCAACATGATTTTCAAATGTAATAAATTTAAATTCTTTCCTTAAATTATTAGCTTAAGTATGAATACTTTATGTATTATCTAATAATGTTTTAATTTAATTTTAAAGCAAATTATTTTTTGTAATTTTAAATCTTCTCCTAGGAAGGCCAGTTTCAAAGAAAAGAATCTCACGTTACTTTTCAGACCAATAGGAGATTAAAAACTCGAAATGATTAAGAACTCCGAGAAAGCAATCGCATCTTCTAAAACCATGGGGAAAAAATTAAAGATCCCTCAGACATCTCTGAATCTAAATCCTGTGCTTGCCTTAAAAGGCAAATCCCAAAAGGGTAAGGATGCAAGTCCTAGCTTAATGTTGAAATTAAATTTATTGGGTGAGAATTAATATTATAAAACAACATCTCGTATGAAGTATCTTACATTAATGTTGAAATTTAGCATATTTTTACTATCTGTTTTACCCCATCATAATTTTGAGTATATCTTTTTAATATATAAATCTTTTTTTAAAATTGTGAATCATTATCTCAAAATAAACAAGAATATGATTTTAGGTAATAACTATTTTCAGTGTCGTTGTGTAATATCATGCAAAAGTAACAAGCAAATTTTTAAATTAAAAGATGCTATGTTTTCTAAATTTTCTATCATAAAGAGAGTGAAATATTCTAGAAAATAATGTACATTATGACGTTATAAAATTTATATGAACTTTTAATAGTGTTATAATGCATTTAATGATATAGACGATAGATTCCCTTCATCCCTTTCCCCCCAAAAATTCAAGACAAAAGGTACAATTAGACAAATACAGTACAACTTAAATAGCACGCCAAATCACCTTTTGTTGCAATATATACCTCAACACGGTTCGCATTGAATTGATTAGACATTGGTTATCGTTTTGAGCAGATGGGCCACAAATCTTAAACAATCACCTACAAATCATGTACAGAGTACAGGTGGCATCTGATATTTCAGCTGGTCCGACAAATGCTCTATGGAGGACAACTCCGGGAAGTGGGCCAGCTAAGGAAGATAATAAACATGACGTAGAAAATGTTAAGTTTCTCGAGTTTTATGCTGAGGAGTATTATCTTGCTGAAAAGTTGTTCCTAAAAGACCAATTAGAAAAGGTCCCCCATGGGGTCAAAGAATATCATCGACATAACGCTCTCCCGTTAAGGTTCCAGGTATCACAATCAGAGTAGACCGGCTATCATAGGCTATGGTCCCCCAGATCATCATGCCTAATGTGTGGGCAGTGTATTGCGCGACAGCGTGGGTGTAATTTTTCCGTTCCCCAGATCGTATCTACACCCTTATGAGGTTATCATCTGTCCCCAATACGAACCGAACTTCATCACTTAACACCCCGTTTTGCCTATCTGGTATTCCACGCCGCTCTGGCTTTTCATCATTGGAATCATCGACGCGGACGGAATCGTCAATGTTTCGGTGTTAAAGGTAGAACACGAAAAGGGTTCTTGGATTGCAAATTCACTTTCGCAAGGCTTCTGGAAATGATCAACTGCGACCCCTGCATCTGATTGTACAGTGGAACGAGTCACTGTGGGTTTAGTTTTTATTAAAGGCGCACTAGAAGCAATACGAAGGCTATTGGCGACGAACCTCGTAATTTTGAAGCTAGGTCAAGTGATGAGGACGACACCTGAGCTGACACCCCCTCTCCTAACATCCACACCACGCCAACGGAAAGACTTTAGGCCCCAACAGATTTAACATGCATCAGCCTCGGCTCCACGGCGAGTCTTTAGCGGTCAAGGATCGAACCCGTGACTGAACGAAAACCGCCGATCACGAATCTGAAACCATAACCACTAGGCTATCGTAGTCACCGAGTCACTGTGGGATCCACGAGAGATTGCCGCACGAGCCTTCGATCCTCCCAGACCATTACGTCTACGGTGCGAACATTGTATTGCACGACAGCATAGAGGGAATTGTACCTTTCGCCAACGCGCTTTCACAAGTACGTGGTTAACATCTGTCCCCAAAACGAACCGGGATTCCTCACTAAACACCACGTTTTGCCATTCTGTGGCATTCCACGTTGCTCTGGCTTGGCACCAGTGTGACGAAATCGCCGATGTTTCGGTGTTAAAGGCAATACACGAAAACGATGCTTGAATTACAAATTCGCTTCTGCAAGGCATCTGGAAATGGTTTGCGGAACAGCTGGCAGTCCTACATCTGATTGCATTATGAAACGAGTCACTGAGGAATGCGCGAGAGCTTCCGCACGATCCTTCAATCATCTCGCCTTATCGTCTTCCTTGTCACTCCAGACCCGATTCCCCGCGCATTAGTACCACATCTCTCGTGTCCACTACTTCCAACATATTCTCATGGCACACTCCGAACTATCGACCTGGTGAGCAACACGGCGCTTCGACTAGCCTGCTGTTTTCATGCCGATGTTCAGGCCCCTCTCAAACTCACCCAACTGTGCGGAGTCTTTTCACACGTCTACCTGACATTCTACGCTTATTAAAGACCTTTTAGAGTAGGAATGTGATTGTTAAATTTATTCTCTGGTTTATATATGACCAATTTCTGATTGCAGTCCACTGCAGTGTGTATGTCATGCGCATTGATATTTAACACGGATCTTTGCATGTCGAATATAATTAAACTACTCAGCAAAGCTTAGCGATTGCAGCTCGTTTCCTTCTTGGTACGTTGTTTTCAATTTTCCTGAGAGTATATTGGTAAAAAATGCTAGAAATTTCAAGTTATTTTTCTTAGAGAATGCTTTTTTTGTAATCAATCACTAACTTCGATTTAAATTTTAAAATATTTTAATATTAAACCAATGATGTTAAAGAATTCAGTATGATTTGTCAATAGAATATTTGGAATTAAGTAACATTTCATTAAAAAATATTAGGTCAAACCCAAATGAAAATATTTTTTCAAGTTGATTAAAAATAAATGCATTTGCCAATCCTTTCCCCAAATAGATTTCCAAACAGATTTTACACAAACAATTTTTTAACAATCGAATACTATCTTCAGCATACTTAAACTTCTGCATATAATTTTTCTCAACCATTTCAACAATGTTTTCTTTTATGGAAAAAAATCATTTTTTGTTTATTTCCCATTTTACATTTCATATTTGCTCTTAGTATTCGAATATTTCATTAAAAACATTAGCCATTAGCAACACTTTTTTAAAAAAACAACTTGAACTAACATGGTTTTACCATAGATGAACAATAAATCAACAAACAATTGAAGCTTCTTTTGGGAGACAGTTCCTCTAGGGCAGTTTAATTTTGATATTTTGTCATCATACTTCCCTTTAGGAATGGCATCAATTTGAAATATTTCCTTAATGATCATACATTCACAGTTAATTTTTAAAGTTAAAAAAAAGTTATTTCCACCAAATCATCAGCTAAATTAATAGGAGTGAGGAAAAAGAGAGCATTTTAAGTAAATAATTTTTAATTAAGCAAAATGACAAAGAATTTCTGTTTAAGACACTTGAGTTACACTGACAAATGAGGCTATAACTTATAACCTGAAGGAAAGAATTTTTCACAATTAAGATCACTTTCAAAAGATGGAATAATTACTTTGCTCACAAATGAAGTCATTATGAGGAGTGATTAGTAAAAACAATGAGCATTTTTCTCTATTTAGCATGTCAGAAAAGAACTTATTCAAATTGGTTGCACCCGACTCAAATATTTAAATTGAAAACTTTAAGACCATTTTCTGGCATTTACTTAAATATAAGCTGTTTTTTTTTAATTATTATTTACTCACTCGTTAGAATTAGGAGTGAAATGAGGAAACAGCGATCTTTTTTATTACCATCAATTCACGACGAACTAATTCAAATCTTATTTTTTTATTATGAAATTTAAATTAATATTCTTAATTAGTCAGATTATCTTTTTTTTTTTGTTCCAGCAAAACCTGATTATAAATATAATTGACATAAATTATTCACTGCGCTATTATTTTTTAATAAACAAGAATTCAGTCACGGTCTCAATTTAAGAAGAATAGCTTGTGATCAAATAACTTTTCGTAGAAATAACTTTTCATTTAAAAAAAAAAAATAGTGAGAATAAAATAGATTAAATAAAATTCATTCCGTCGCATTAAAAAAAATAATATAATTTTTAATCTTTAGTATGACATCCAAGTTCCACTTGTACAATCCATGAAACAATGAAGGATGGCGAAAGTAAAAAATTGTTGAAATATTCAAGAAGAATGAATTATATTTTACGAGTAATGTGTCATAATTCTTCGAATAAATTAAAAATTTTCGACAGCAGATAAAGTTGGTCGTTATCAGTTCTTCTTTCGTTATAGTTTACCAGAAACTATTCTTTCAGTTAATTGATCTCACATGAAACTAAGCTCAATCACTTCAAAACTTGGAAAATTATGTCTTACGCAAAATATGATTAATAAATAAAATGAACGTCAGAGTAAAAATTAAAAACATGAAATAAAAAAATCAACTGGAATATCATAGGAAAACTTTTATAACACAATTGAAAAATAAACTAAATATTTCAGCATTTAAGCAAGAATACTGTACATGAAAGGAACATAATATACAAAAAATAAAACATTGTTATATTATTCTGATGCCTCAATAATTCATAACTAAAATTGCAGTCCTCTAAAAAGTATTTAATTTATATCAGTAAAAGGTACGAAACTATAAAATTGAAACAAACTAAGAAAAAAACCTCATTTGAGACGTTAACAAAGACAGAGTTTAATAAATCAACCGTAAAGATAAAATTATACTTAAAAGAAACGAACAAAAAGATTGGTGAAGCGCAAGATTAATTTTAAGCAAGGAGAAAGATAAACATTTGACAACACAGTTAAAGAGAGATAGGGAAAATTAATTTATTCAGGCCCTTTTGGTCGTTTATCTAAAAATAAAATCAGCGGCAACGAGGTTATGGCTTCTTATTGAATTTAAATTAAACAATGCTAAAGGAGGAGATACGGCACGGAGTTAGACCGATTATTTTTTTAATTAGCATAGCATAATGAGCTATAGGCGACTGTTTGGGGTCAACTCCCAGTGTTATAAGGACTTAAAGATATTCCGCCCGCTTTTAATAGAAATACCACAGTTGACATTAGAAAAACCACACCCTTCTAGTCCAACGGGATCTCATAAGCTCCTTTAACTGCAAATTGTTTGTGCCCTTGACCTTATGACAACCTAATGCAAACATTTTTTGATGAACACGAACTGATGTGTGTAATCCTATTGTCGCTATCCTCCACCCATTTTATGAAACACGATTAATCAAATGAAATAAAACTTTTGAAGCGAAGTCACTCCACTGCTGAATTTATATAGTGTGCACGCAGTTAACTTCTCTAATGGGGATGGTTTGGTTTTATTAACGTTGCAGTAGAAGCAACAAGAGGGCTATTGGCGATGGACCTCGTAATTTTGAACTCGGTGAAATGACGAGGACAACACCTGAGCTGACACTCCCCTCTCTTAACTTCCACACTAAGCCAAAGGGAGGGCTTTGGGGGCCCGACAGATTCAACGTGCATCAGTCCCAGCTACACGGCGGGTCTTTAGTGGCATCAAGACTCGAACCAGTGACTCGACGAAACCCGCCGGCTGCGAGTCCAAGACCATGGCCACTATGGTACTGTGGCCACTCATCTAATGGGGAGCGCCGCTTATCTAATGGGGAACGTCATTGAATCGGAGAGAGCTTCGATAAACGCGTGTAATATAAAGACTTATTCCTCCCCCTCCTAGAATGCGTCCAAATACGCAGTTCCTCCGTATCTATGCTCTGAATGGTTCTGCCATCTAGTGATTTTTTTTTAATTAAGAGAAATCATTGCTCCTTTTAAAGGGGTTGGAATATTTTACGAAACTTTTTTTTAATAAAATAGAGATAAGTTTGTAACATGCTATTCGCAAGTTTTCCCTTCGACTAGCTTCTTGAAAATCTAATGAAACATGATAATGCAAATAAAGTAAAACTTAAGAAGTGGAGTGAATAGAGATAAGCAAATCGTGTAAAGCGACGGATAATTGAATTGGATAATAAAAGTTACGGTAATAAGAATGGGTGTTAGTGGGATGTGAGCGGAAGTATTCTGGCGTGTATAGTAATTTTGGCGAGATTAGGGCTCAAGGCTTCAGAGCAATTGAAGGTGAGAACGTATTCCGGTAAGTGAATTCTTTGATAGCTTATACAAGTTGTTAGTTCTCCCGGATATGGATTTAACTATAGAGAATATCCCTCTTATTTGAGGAAATTAATAAAATACATTTTGGATGTAAATGATTATTTTAATTAATTTGTCTGAGATTGAATTTACTTGAAATTTAGGTCTTGCGATTAGAGAAAACTTTAAGATGACAGGCAAGATGGTAACACGATACCATAAGATGAAGTTGAAAATGGTAATAATACTAAAGTTGAAACAGGAAAAATAAGAAGAAAAACTGGTGATATGATTGTAATAAGTAAAGTGTTTTGGAGTATAATACATAAGAGTGTTGATTATACTGGTCAATACCATTCATATAATCCAATATAAACAAGAAATCTATAAAATAAACAAAAGAAATTTTCATGATTGTTTGAAATTAAGCACCATTTAATCCTTTTTGTAGTCTACAAAATTTTAAATTCCCAGAAAAAAAGTAACATTTTTATTTTTTACCGCAACTGGCAAAGGAATGGATTAAATATGAAGACAATACTTATTCGGAGACAAGAGGCAGCATTACTTGAAAAACTTTAAAAATTTGACTTAGAAAAAATGTTTTCTAAAACGTTGCTGAGTCTGCAGGAAACAATGTTCGAAGAGAAACGTGTTTTAAGTGCAAATATTGTAAGATTGCTTTCCGTAGAGGGAAAACGTTTTGAAGACTATCCTATCAAAAATAATATTGAAGTGTAATGCGTATGATAAATTAAGTTGCAAAAAGTTTTCATTGCTATTTTATTTTATATATTGCGTGTTTATTTTTTTAAAGAAAATCAGATAATAAAAACGTTATTACACACAGTGTTTTATGCATTACTGTTCAAGTGTAGTTACTACATGGAATACTTATTTTAAACATACTTTATTAGTGCTAAAAAAAATGTACATAGTCTCACAAGTTTATTCAACATGTATATAATCTAAGCAATATGGGTTTTTACCAGGAAAAATTCTTGGTAGTTCTGTAAATAGGCTTACTTTGTTTCCTGAGTTAATGAAATCCATATTTGCAACTCCTCACCAAAAACTTTTCCGCAGCTTCCTCCTCCAAATTTTGACACGCCTCTTTTCCATGATGCTTATGCTGTATCAAACATGCTTATTTGTGATTTAGACGTTAGAAAAAATGGGAGGGTTGGGGAGTGGGGTAAAACTTAGCTAACAAGAAATGTCTAACATAAAAAAAGGATCGTTAGGAGATCGCATCGCCCGTGTTTACCAAACACAGTAAATTCCATGAGAATTATATGATTGATTGGTTTTATTAACGTCACACAAGAAGCAACACGAGGGCTATTGACGACGGACCTCGTAATTTTGAGCCTCAGTCATGCAACAAGGACAACTCCTGAGCTGTTACCTCTCTCTTCCTAACTTCCACACTACGACATCGGGAGGACTTTCAGCCTCAATAGAATTAATGTGCATCAGTCCCGGGCACACGATGGGTCTTTGGAGGCATCAAAGCTTGAACCCATGACTCTACGAAAACTGTCGGCTGCAAGTCCGCGACCATGACCAGGCCTATCACGACCACAAACCCCGCCAGGAAGGAAAAATCGTTAAGATACTCTGGGTTATGATTACCTTATTTGCAGAAAGAAAATAAGCCCTGAGGAGCTAAAAGATTCAGAATTATAACCTGTGACTCATTTCCAACATCCACGACCATGAAGTTAACGACCTCAGCCATTGACCTACTGTGTCCAACCCCCTTGTTTAATTTTAGAAATACAACAGTTTTGAACTTCCCCTTCTTCCCTCCAAAAAGATCTATCGCTTCTCACTCAACTGAATCCACTAATTCATGGGAAAGTCTCATTCCAGCAGACACAGAGAGAAAAAAAAAATGGTTTTGATTTCTCGTTTACGAGAAACGATTCAGCATTTAATATCCTTTTTTTTATGATAGTAAAACTGTACAAAGTATATCAGAAAATAAATTTTCAGCGTATTGATTAATGTTATTCTTTCCTTTCCTAAATGATTAAACTTAATATAAATAAATACATATTATATACATCTGGCGAATCTTCGAAGCTATAATCCGGAAGTGAAGCAAATGAAACTGATCCAGTTGTGTCACAAAACGTCATTTTTAATGAATGCGTCCAAGACAGGACAGATTTCCGGATTCCGAGAAGGAAGTAAATGTTTTTCTTCCCCAATTCACACTTCAAAATGCTCAAATCCTGTCCAATTCCGAAACATAAAAAATAAAACGGAAACTATTCGACCTTTAATATATATATATATATATATATATATATATATATATATATATATATATTGATAGTGATGATCGTTTTTGGCGTTTCAAGAATTAGGGATTATTACCGTTGAATATCAATGAAAATTTTATTCATTTTTGGTGTTTCAAGAATTAAGGATTATTACCATTCAATGTCAAAGAAAATTTTATTCAAAACTAAATTGATCAATAATGATATTCTTCGTGAGGAAAAATAGAAAAAACATTTAAAAAAAAAACGATCATTATCATTATCTATGAATCAAAGAAATGCCTTGCAGTTGAATAGAACTAGTAATTCGAATAAAAATGAGGTAATGAATATCAATTCTTTTATTAATATTTTAAATTGAAAAAAATATCTTATAACACTCGTCAGAAACCAGATAAGAGTAAATGAACTTCTTTTTTTTTATTTATGAGGTATATTTCTGAACTTTTATTTAACCTTTATTTTAAAAGCAGAATATTTCTTGGATATTTCTTAATTACTTAAAATTTTACACTAAATTATCACCTAAATATTCAATATTTAATTCACTTAACTGCTCCAAGAACATAACTGACTTTATAGTCATTATTAAGTAAGGTAGGAATGGTTAAAACTCATTATTAAATTTTTATTTACAATTAGGTTAGGGATAAATGTTCTATGAAAAATAAAAATGTTCGTGGTAAAGTCTTACTTCAATATTTTCTGTTTATAAAAGCTTTGTTTATAAATTCTAGTTATATAACGTTGTATCATTTTTGAATAAAAAAGTTGCCACTAAAACGTATTCAATGAATATTGCGTATTAATTATCCAAAATAAGATGCAAACATTTGAAAGATTATATGAAAACCATAAGGAACAACAGATTTAAATAATTTAAGCATTTCAGATATAAGAAAAATTAAATACAAACTTTATTTGAAGGAAAAAAGCGTTTCCTAAAAACAGTTTAGTACGATTCAGTGATCAATATTTTCTACAAACGATAAAACGTGTCGTCCTCTTTGTAAAATAAATTTGAGTTTTCCAAATAACATTTCAAATAAATACGAATTTTAAAACTGTAAAAAAATTTCGAAAAAAGGTTTGAAAATTTTCGTCGTGAATATATTTGTAATTTCATTTCGATTTTATTCATTATCTGAAAGGATTTTTACATGAAATAATAATCAATATGGCTTTTATTACGAAAATTTCTTTTATAGATAACTTGTTCACATTATAAAAACAAAGCTTCTTATTAACTATATCTGTTCAACAAACCATTACAACGCAGAAATGAAACTTTAACATATATTTGTCCCACATTGCAAACATATGACTCATGAGTATTTTTTTTATTTCATAGTAGCAAATTTCCTCATGCTCTATAAGGACTCATGAGTGTTAGAAAAGGAAATCCAGAGCGACGTTATTCAAAACTGCACTAAATTAGCCTATTCAAGAAGTTACAGATGTGGAAATTCTCGACACCATTAGTCTTAGTTATTCATTCAAAACCTTGGAAGTGTTTCAGTCTATTTAAATAATCAATAAAATTTTATCTTTTTTTCTTATTCGGCTTTGTACTGGACCTTACTACTTCATTAAATTATTTTTTTATGATCTGACCGTGGATTGGTTGGTTTTATAAATTCACTGACCTTATTAAGGCAAGCTTCGTCTATTATTCGCTAATTTACGGGTAAAAAAAAAGAAAAAGAAAAAACCGGGCATTTGTGATCTAGAAAAATCACTTTTTCATCAGGGAAATTGTACTCAGGGCTTTGATGTATTAAATCGATCACCTGAGGAAAAATACAAAATACCAGAAACAAGAATAAAAAATGATGTGGTTAATTAATAGAAAGTTTGAAAACAATAAAAGATATCTAGGATATCCCGGATCGCTTCATCTTTGTTTACCAAAGGAGTAAACGATAAGGGATAAAGGAAAGATTTCTTGAACACCATTTCCAAGGGCTTATAAATCATACACATATCCAAAGAAAGCTAGCTCCTGAGGGAAATATGGAAGGCGTAACCATAGGCGCAAGTATGCATACATTAAATAAGTAAGAATGACAAAACGAGGTTAAAATAATGATGTTTGAAGATCATATTTGCTTTGTAATGGAATATAAGTAATAATTACAGTAAGAAAGCAATAAAGAATAATACTAAATTAAATTAATCACGCACAACAGCACAGTATCAGGAATATGAATATGCATTAAGCTGTTACACGGAAATGTGAATAACAGTAGTTTTGGATGCGCTTTTCTGTCTACTTCGTCGTATGTGCTTGAACTTGTTTACTGAAGCAACTGATTCACACTTGGATTCAAAAAATATTTTTCTTGATTTTTTTACTATATTTTACATATATAAAGGCATATTTTAGTTACTTTCAAAAATACCTACGACACATTTACATGATTACATCAAATAACTTACCATTTTACATTTTTGATGCATTTTAGCTCATAAAAAATTATTTATAGGCCTAACACCCTAATTATATTAAGGTTAAGCCTACTAAGGGATCCGGCTTTGTACTACTCCAATTTTATTCACATTTACTCTGACGGTTCTAAATCATCAAATCATGCCGGTGCCCCATTTTCAGTTCATTATTCACTACTTTTATTTAAATTGTATCCTTCATTCTCGGTCTTTACAGCTGAAATTTTTGCAATTTAAAGAGCATTGGACAGTTTATCATGTCGACATTAGGAAAATTTTCTTTTATTCAGAAATTTCATGAGTATAAAATAACATTTTTTAAATCACACAAATAATTTTTCTCATCTTTTAGTCATTGAAATCTTGAACACTATTTATAATCTAAAGTTGGCAAGTATCGAATTGATTTTTTCTTGGATACCTTCTCACGTTGGTATCAAGGGCAACGAAACAGTAGATATTGCTAAATCTTCATCTCTCCTACCATTCCCTATTATGATATCATTAATAGCATTAAATATGTGATTCATAATAATTGACAGGATCAATAGAATCTTGAAACAAATAATAAATTTAATTATATTAAACCAATCATTTCGTATTGGGAATCATCTTTATGCAGTGCATGAGTGATAGCATTTTTTAATGGGGCAAGCGCCAGATGTGGCCATGCTGAGACAAACAAAGTTAAAGCTTTGATCTAGACGTGTGAAAAAATTGGAAAAATAATAAAAACTGGTTGACAAGGAGGGTCGAAAGAAGAGAAGGAATGCTAGGATATCCTGAGGACGCGTCACATCCGTATTTACTAAAGAAAGTAAGTCCCGTGGAGGAAAATGATCACTAGGGTACTTGGTATCTTTATGCAAAAGTCACGGAGTAATTTTAATACGTTTAGGAATCGGATACACATATAAACATCTCTTTCTGGGAGAGGAACCTCCTATATGTAACCATTGTATTTGTCCTTTAACCACGATACGCATTTAAATGGAATGCTCAGCTTTTTACTTTATCGTTTGAAACATTTTAATTCTTGTACACTTTCTTTAATTGATTTGGTTAGTGAAAATCCCCAACCAAATATATTTCCCTTTCGAAATGGTATTGTATTCACCCCATTCATATAATATTATTCTATTCTATTTTATTCTCCATCATCAAGAGAAATTTTAAATTGTTTAAAAATATTTAATATCTTAATCTCGTGTTAGGTGCAATATATCTTTTGAGAATTCAGTGCAATAAATCCCTCCAACCACCAATCTTATATATCTAAAACTATATAATTCATGTCGTAAAATTTATTTGAAAAATGCTACTGTCATAGATTTGTTTCCTTATCGTTTGTAACTTTCCACACGGCTAGCATCTGTGATTAAAGCAATGTGAAAGAAACCGTGACCGTAAACGATGCTGAAGATCACTTCGTTTAAAAAACAATAGAAAGGAAAATATTTTTGCATACACTATCAAGAAACTTCATTTAAAAAGGAATAACATTGTTTCGTCTCACCAGGAAATCGATGAAGCATAGATATATTTAAGAAGCAAAACTATAATCATTTAGAAAAAGGATGAACTTCAAATACCAACCTGTTTCGTTTATTATATTTTTGAGCTTACTATTTTCTCCACAGGAGAATCATTTTCCCTAAATATATTTATCGATCACATTTTTTTTCCAATATCAATTTATTTTTAAATTGAGTAGTATTCCGCAGCAGCTTAGATGTTTATCTATTTAATCGAATTTGTTCCACGCATTCGATTTTTAATCTCATAGTAAAGGTCAAACTATAAATGGCATTCTAATGTCTACCTTTTTGGAATTAAAATAAATCAGGTGTGCCAAATTAAATAAAATATGGTAAAAAGTTTTCTATAATTTCTGTTCTAAATATAATCTTTTTCTGAAACAAAAAAAAATATTTCAAAAATGAATGTAATGCGTTGTAATGAATAGATTTCGCTACCAAAGAGACTGATTTTTGAAACACATTACATAATTTTTTTTACATAATTTATTCCATTATATCTTGGCCTTTATAAAAGTGTTTGGAACTAAACCATGTCAATAAGACTCAGTTTCAGTATACGAGATATACTAAAAACTTTTAATCAAAATTCAGAGGAGTCGTATTTACTATAAAAAACCATTCTTAAATTTCGTAAAAATTTTAAATAATTGAAGAACTAAGTAAATATAAAACATTCACAAAGTAAGTTTTCGAATAATTTTCAACGGATTTTACTGTTAACTTGTTAAGATTTTACTGTTATCAATCAATCATGGATGAATTAACTCAGTTAAACAATAATCATGACTAGAAAAAATATTTATATGGAATTAAAATTTGCTTTTATTTGATAATTTTTAGTGTTAATTTGTGTTTACAGTTATGTGAGTAGGAAACCACAAAATGTGATAAAAAAATTAATTTTTTTAACATTAAGGACAGATACGCAAAATAGTGAGTGAGTGAGTGAATGTAAGGTTTATTGGCGCAAGAGCCAGATTTGGCTATGCTGCGCCAAACACGATTAAACTGTGGTCTAGACGTGAAGTTGAAAAAAAGGTAAAAATGGTTGACAAGAAAGAGGGTCGAAAATAGAGAAGGATCGCTAGGGTATCCCGGGAGTGCGTCACCCGTGTTTACCAAAGACAGTAAACCCCATGGGAAAGAAAAAGATCACTAGGGTACCTCGGGTTCGTGAAGCCCGTACTTACCTGAAGAAGGCAAGTCCCTGAGATCCCCTGATATAATCCCCAGGGGCAGGGTGCCCGGCTATACCCCCAGACGCTGGGTACCCATTTTAGTCGCCTTTTACGACATGCATGAGCTACAGTGAGACTATTCTGTCATCCCCGGTCACCACACGGGTCTACGCAAAATAGTAATGAGCATTTATATATATTTTGTAAAGAAATATATTTTACAACTAAAGTTCAAAAAGAGATCAGTTGAATTTATTTATTAACGAAAACAAAATCCCCTAAGGAGGTTAGATTTGTGGCTAAAACACCCTTTATCTTAATACATTTTATTTTTAATATTTTTGCATATAAAATAGAAAAATTCCGATGCATTTTCTTACATACACAATTTAAAAAGAAGTTCTGAACAAAACCTAGTTCTATTGAATATATAAACCATACTTTGCTCCAAAATTTCATTTTGTAACCTTTATAATGTCTATTTACATATTACTTCATCAGATTCGTATTTAATTTTACACAATTTGTTTAATCTCTGTCATCAGTAATTATAATATATATTTGGCGATCAACACGAATTAGTTAGCTCACAACTTTTCCTTCGTAGGTCATGGATCTCCCGAACAGTCTGAGAAAATAGTCTTCAGGTACTTCGGTTCTCACATGAAATGTTATGTCTGTATATTATCCGTAATGTCTTCGTTAAGACTTATGTACTATAAGAATGCACATGATTCAAAACGTGCTTTAGAACAACGAATATCATCCGTTTTTTGCGTAATAAGCACTTCGATACATCATTCACTAAAATATATATAATCGTATAGGAGTAACACGGGAAAGATTTGATCGGATATGCATGCAAATCCGTTTTTCAATTTCCATCATTCGTGAGAGCTGATCTTTAAGATCTTCCCAAGAAATGAAATATAAACATTCTTTAGTAATAAAGTTACTCAGATTTAGGTTTTAGCTTTATGTTTATAGATTAATGCGTCACTATACATGTGAAATAATAAAAGTTTTAACATTGGTTGTAAAATTATATTTCATAACATGCGTTCGCACGAAAGAAGGATTCCGACCAACAAGAATTAAGAAAATCGTTGAAAGATGAAAGACTGTACATTTAAAAAATAAAAGGTTGAATTAGTTTAGTTTAGTTTAGTTTTTATTAACGTCGCACTAGAAGCAACACGAGGGCTATTGGCGACGGACCTCGTAATTTTGAACCACGGTCAAGTGACGAGGACGACACCCGAGCTGGCACCCCCCTCTCCGAACATCCACACCACGCCAACGGGAGGACTTTGGGCCCGTAAATGCTTGAAACGACACACTTTAAATGAATTTCTTAAATTAGCAAAACCTATAACAAAAACATTATAATAAAATTCTTAGACTTCTAAAAGAATGAGATTAGTGGAAAATAGATATGTGTAAGTGGAGATGGGCTACATCTTTCGCAGATCCTATCACGGAAGCCCAAAAATTGCACAATTAGTTTATTTTTCAAGCGATTTTAATTGATTATGATTATTTATTAACATCATACTTAGAAGTAACAGGAGGGCTATTGGCGAAGGACCTCGTAATTTTTAACTTCGATCAAATGATGAGGACGAACCTGAGCTGGCACCTCCCTCTCCAAACTTCCATACCACAGCAACGAGAGGTCTTGAAGCTTCGATAGATTTTCCGTACATTAGCTCCACTACACGGCGGGTCTTTTAATAGCATCGGGGTTTGAATCCAAGCCCCAAACAACGCCAATTCGCAACCATGATCTCTAGGCAATGGCGGCCACCATTAGACGAGAGAAGAATTATTGTAAGAATTCTCGGGATATTTTTTTCATTCGTTAACTTTTTAACTCGAATATATATTTACATTGATAAAGTTGAATTACCCGATATCATTGTGTTTTTTTTTAATTATCCTACTTTAGATTGGGTTTAATTCATAAATAACACACTATTGAATCAAATGCTGTGTAATGAGGAAAGTCAGACTGGTGACTTCTGATCGCTTCCTCGACTCCTTCGTCATCGAATCGCTTCTGATGAAATTAGGTACGCAATTATCAAGTTTATATTTGCCTAAACTGTTATGTAAATCCATTAAGTGAGTGAGTGCGAGTATAGGTTTATGGCGCAAAAGCCAAATTTGGATATGCTACGCCAAACAATGTATCTGTGATCTAGCCTTTAAGAAAATAAAATAAAAAAAAGGTAAAATTTGGTTGACAAGAAGAAGAGTTAAAAATAGAGAATGATCTCTAGGCTATACCGAAGGCTCGTACCCTTGTTCTTCCATCACTAAATTATCAACTTATTTTATCGTACAAAATTCCGGTCTTAATGTTTTTATTAAATTGTCTTAATTGTAATTGATCTCTTCTTCGTTTTAGTGATACTTTTATTTTGATAAGATGCGACCGCGAAATCCTTCTGATAGGAAACACACAAATGTATAATATAGTAAGACGACTATTTAAATTTTATCAATCCTTTAAAAGAAAGGTAATATACATAAACTTTAAGCAATAACATAAACCCATTCAAGAAGAAATTATTGAAAGCGTTTGAATAACTTTTAGAAATGAATACTTCCTATGTGAAATATGTTCTTGTTAAGACCAACTCTGCGAAATAAGTAACAATTTTAATAATTATATTTTATTTGACGCTACGTTTTTTATATAAAAAGAAGGGGAGGGATAAATTTCACTTTAAAAATACTTCTTAAATCTTTCGATGGACTATTATCAAATTTATTATTTCCTTCAAATAGTTTTAATCTACAGCTTGATGTATTACCATAATTTATAACTTAACAGGTATACGAAAAGAATTCTGAAAATACATTCAAATTAAAAGGACTTTTAAATTAATTGCGGGATCTCAAATTTTTTATTTAATTTTTCCCTAGATTTACTTTTTTGGCTAAATTATAAGAAAATTTTTCCCTAGATATTTTTTATATTACATTGAATGATGCATTCTAAAATTATCTTAAATTATATCATTAACGAGCACCAGCGAATTAATCCTTACGCTCGAATTCATGTAGATAAAAGCATCTAAGAACTATAGTTAGATAAACAACCCCGAAAAAAATGAGTGAAAATAAATTTAATGGCGCAAGAGCCAGATGTGGCCAAACTGCGCCAAACACGATGTAACTGAAGTCAAGATGTTTGAAAAATAATGGAAAAAAGATAAAATGTTTGACAGGGAGGGTCAGAAATAGAGAAGGATCGCTAGGGTATCCCGGAGGGGGTGTCACCCGTGTTTAACAAAGATAGCAAACCTCGTGAGAAAGAAAAAGATCACTAGGGTTCCTCGGGTAATGCTGACCGTATATACCCCGAAAAAGAAGGAAAGCAGTAAAGGAGGAAGAAAAAAAGAAAACAAAGTCATTGAAAGACACTGCTTCGAATTTCTTTCGTTAGTCTTTTCCACTCTATTACTAATCATTTGCATTATATTAAATTTGCTAAAGACGTTAAACAGCCCTTATCACCATTCCAAAAATAGTTCTTAATAATTTTTGACAAAGTCGTTAGTTCATATAAGCTTTAATTTATTTTTTAAGTAACTCACGCATGCATTAAGCGAATTGTTTGTTTTATACGAGAACAAAAACTATCCAATTATTTGTATCTATTTAATTTATTATTAAATGATTCAGCTCTGATATTTTTTTCAGAGGACGTTTAAAGCAAAAAACAAAATCTAGTAAAATAAACCAATAAGATAAATTAATGCTCATGTAAAGAAAATTGTCAACTACAAATACTAAATTTTGGTTCCCATCTGTGATGGTTCAACTACATAAAATACACATTACTTTTTTTTCTCTTTCCCCGAGGTAAATATATATATATATTGCATTGACTTTGAAATATCTGCAGCCTATCTGATCGGTGCTTGACCTCTTAAGATCATCTACCTGAAGCGTTGAAGCCAAATGGTTCATTTTATCCCATTCGCCCGCAACTCGTTTTTGGAGGGTGGATTATATCTGTTATATATTTTTTTTTAACTTTTAGGTGTGTTATTATTTTAATAGACCTGGTTTGAGAACACAATTAAAAATACTTATAAGGAAATGAAGTTGAGTCATAAGGATTTTGCCAGTGCTTCTTCGATTTCTTTTATCTTTTGTTTTACTATGTTTTATACTTGTTTTTAGCTAAATATTGAAATGTATTCATTTCAGTTAAATGCAATACATACAATTAAAATTCAAAACTGATCAATATATTTTACTTCCGTCTACACAATATTATTTTAGAGTGTTTTGCAAAATACAATTGATTTATATTTAACAACTAGCATGATTAAATTAAGAAAATCCACTTGAAAACAAATTTTGATATATTTAAAGCCATACTACAGTTGCCTCACGCTCGACTTGAAAATTATAAATAGATTTCCATATTTATTTAATATGTATACAACTAGCTGTGACAAATAATTAGTCAATTCTTCACTACAAAAACTCAAATATTAAGCTCATTACTGGGGAAAGCAGGCATCAAAGATACACGCAAAAATGTTTACGATAAAACTTTGAAAAGTGATCAGGTACAACAATTTATATATTTACAAAAACAACAGTTCCTTTGGTGGTTAACTTAAAAAATTCAAAACAATTTAAATGTCGATAATTTTTAATATATGCTAACTTGTTGTTTTGGAAAAATGTGGTCAATAAAAATTCGTGGATGTAATATAAAGGATATACGGTGTTAAATTACAATATTAACATTATAGTACATGATTAAAATAATTACATTTAATTTGCTTAAAGTATATTTATAATAAGTTATAGTTAATTTTATATTTTATTAACTGATTTTATTAATACTCAAACAGAATATTATTGTCTACTTTAATAATTTATTTGCTCTTATTTGAATATTTAATTTAAATTTTGATTTTTATAACAGAATCGTCTGTTTTTATTCTTGTTGTTAACAGAGTCCGCGTTTTTGTACTTTAAAATGTTTTGCTTGAGAAAATAAAAATCCATTAAGAATTTGATGAAGTTCTCTTCAAAGGAATTACTTCTGAGGAGCCTTACGCTCGGAAGTTCGCTTAATTTACGGTAACCAATATTCTTTTTGACGAACCGATTATATAGATTGGGAAGATAATGGCTACCCAATATAAAGACTAGAAACTTTCATTGTCGTATGAATTCTCTACCAAAGGGTAAGGCATTTTATAACCCAGTTTAATAGTTAAAAAAAACCGTCACATGTTGAAATGAAATCAGTATATACATATATAAAGCAAATTTTAATTTTTAAAATTTTGATTGTTTTATATTTTATCATTTATAAATTAGAGAAGTATCAGATTTATGTAGTATTTGAACATATGAGAGATCCTTATTGCGCTGTCTCTGATTTCATATAATTCAAAAGTAAATAAACCATAATTAACAAAATGGAAAATGTAACTAACATCTCATTTAGTGAAGCAGTACCTACTAGAAACTATGATGAAGTTTATGATGACTCTGATAGTGATGTTACACCTGCACAACCAAAGAAAATGAGAGCTGTAGCTTTTAAAGCTCTGAAGAGAAGGCCGATTTTTATTTGATTTTTAATTTAGTTTTCTAGTTGATATAACGGTTATCTATCTTTGAACTCTTTGACTGTTTTTATTTGTTCGAAACATTAATTTGTTTCTATTTTCATTGCTTTTGTTTGTAATATAATTATTAATTTGTGTACATTAGATATTATTTTGTGCTGCATGTTGTCAATTTGAATATTTAATTTCCAAAAATAAACTTAATAAGCAAAAGCATTTAATAGTCTATAAAAAGTAATGAGCCGATCTCGTTTTTCATACAATTCTCATTTAAAGTGGTTTCAGTTTGCATGGTTTTTTGAAGAACGCCTCTACCGTATAAGGCAAGAGATGCGATAATATTTTAATGGCGCAAGAGCCAGATGGGAATGTGCTACGACAAACCAGATAGAGATGTGATCTAGACTGTTGAAAAAATAGAAAAAGTTAAGAACTGATTGACAAGAAGAAGGATCGAAAATAGAGAAGGATCGCTAGGGTATCCCGTGGTGCGAAAATCAAGACATGTGTGTATACTGAATCTTATAAATTTAGTTGTATTTTTTGCCCCTTTAAAATTTTATAGAACTCAATATTTTTTTGCTAATCCTCATAACAAACACTTTATCTGCGGAAAATTTTAAACCGATATTTCAATTACTTAAAATCGAACTTTGCATCGCTCTATAACAACAAATGTCCCCCATTCAAATTTTGAGATATAGAAATCAGGAAAAATCCAAAAATTTGACATAAATAATAAAGAACGCACAAACCTCCGTGCCTTTGACAAATGTTTTGTGACTGCCTCATAATCCTGAAGCCTTATGTTCGTCATTTCAGAGATGCAATAGGCCCTGATCTCATTTATGTGGATTACTGCACTTATCCACATAAGACTCTACTGAATCCATCGTATTTCTAGAAATTAAAGATAATCGTCGGATGATAGGCGAGCCAGATCTCTGGGCTTTTACCCAGTAGAATATATTTGGGGTGCTCTTGGTAGGGCAATTGCAACTCGTATTTTTCTTTCAGAATCACCCAGGAACTGAAAACAGCACTGAATGAGACCGACTACAGGGACTCGAAAACTGTCTCATTACTTGCATGAATTACCGTTGAGAAAGTTGTATGACAGTAAAAGATGACCATGCTTCCAACTAACTCATTTTTTTTTAATTCTATCTTGTAACGTCTCTTTCAGACTTTACTTGCGCAGATGTGCTGTACACGCGAATATTCGTGGGTGCTATATGATGGTATTTTTTGTATTGTATCAAACTATGTACTCAATTTCATTAATATATGCCCAACAATTCGATAGATGATTAACGAAAGTTTAAAATTCTTTCAATTTTAAAACCAGTGCATAGATTTGCATTGAACTCTGTTTCTCAAGTTTTCTAAAATATTTTAATACAACGTAATTTAAGTGTTTCTTCTTTGGTTTTATAGCATTTGACTACAGAAATGAAACGTTACTTATAGCAATATCTATGCTATGAATCACACACGTCATATAGATTTTAAATTATCGGTTATAGAAAGATTTTAAATGATCGATGTTGTTCACAATTTCAAAGAGCCATCTCATGACTTTTCATTAGCAGTCTGAAGATGAAAACGACTTGTTCACCGTTATTTAGGTTTGAACCAACGTTGATGAAACTTATTCTGATTTAATGTTAACAGCACTTTTCCCCATTATTCGGTCGCGGAAGCCACGTGATCATACGTCGCAAGCTCATGGGTGGCTTTGCTTCTGTCAAATCGTGGGCTGAAATCCGCGGGCCGCGTAAGCCCTGTGGTGTAGGAAAATTGATGCAAATTAAAGCTGTCGGGGATTAAAATCCTGACGTTGGGATCGTGAGAAAGTTTGGAGAGTGGAAACTCCATCTCGAGTGTCTTTCTGTTCACTTGATCGTGGTTCAAAATTACGATTGGTTTCAGTGCAACGCTAATAATCAGTCCACAGTTTTTTAACACAAGAGAGTAATCCTCGAATCCCCGATTCTTCCAGTTATTTTAGATTGCATTAACAATCAGAGGAAAAGTCGAAGCTGAGTGGCCGCGGGTTCGAGTCATTAATTTTTTGAAAGACTAGTAAGTGACACAATAAGGGTTCTTTCAAAGACGTTCAGGCAGTACAATAGGGGCTGCAGAATAAATCTATCTAATCTTCTAAGTCTTCTTATTTCATCATATGAAAAATATGACACTAATGTGTGCGTTCCGGTTTAGGTATAACTCCCACACCTTCAGAAGAATTGTTTCGAATAATGAAGGTTCTTCGTACTGAAGTCTAAAACAACGGACTGAGAAGCAAACATAAGTTAATTTTTTATAGAAGTGTATATTCATAACAAAAGAAGCCAGTCGTTTAACTTTTTTTAAATAGTACACGCGCATAAACTTGATTAATTAAAAGTTGTTACAGAACGCACAAAAACTAGATTTTTTATATCGGGGATTTTCGTTGTACAAATGTCTGGTTACAAAATAAATTTTAACAGTATAAATCTGTAACGTGTAGTCCCTTAGGCGGTGTATAAAATATTAGAGATTTCTAAGATTATCGTAGCTTGGTCACAAATTTTCCAGTAAATGTCATTTGTGATTGTAGACAAAAGTGTACATCACAATACATCGTTGTTGGATCTCTTTTTAAGAATTGTAAAAAAAATTGTTCTTTGTGCGATTTGTAATAAAATTAAATATTAATGCTCCAAACTCGAAGGCCTAAATAATTACGACGATATCAACATAATTAGAGGTTGCTATCATAGTTTGATATCATTAATAATTTTATAGATAAAGAGAAAAATTTAGTTAAAAGACAAATTAAACATTAGGTAGTTTGAATTTAGATATAGATAGTATTGTTTTCTGATCTATTTTTCAATACACTAATTTCATTTTTTTTTTCTTCTTTTAATTCAATTTATAATTTTTGAAAAATATATTAATGAATTAAAGTTTCTGCATCGTCTACATTTTATCAACATCTCTTCATTTTCGAATTTTTGTTACTAAAGGTGAAGATCAATAATTTGTGTTAAAAGTTCTAAAAGTACTTTTTTTAGACTCTTACATCTAGTGTAATTTAGACATTTACATCTTGTATGTAATTTTTAGAGACACTTCTTTGTCTTTTCAAACTCATGAACTCCCTGGAAGAAGTTTCTCCATTATATTTTTGTATACACATAATTTAAAAATACATCCTTAAAAAATATTTTTAAAAATTATTATTTTTAGACATGGAAAGGATGGAGTGTAAATTTATAATAATTCACGTAAAAATTATATTACTTTTATCATCAAAAGAGAACAAAAAACATGTTATGAAACATTGGACTTTTAAGAATGGGAAAATGATATTCTTACTTCTAAGAATGTCTTCTTTGTGAATGTTTAAAATTAGAACTAAATTAAAATATTTTTTCAAAATAAAAAAATATTCAATTCTTAAATACCTATTTTGACTTCACTAGAGTTGGAAAGTATATTATTATGTCTGAATTCCTTCTTTTTTTAAATATAAAATATACTCCCCATACTTTGTATCTAATGTAAAAAAAAATATTATGATAGATTCGATTTTGATTTCATATTTTTCTGTTTGAAAAAGTGTTCAGGATTTGAATTAGGCTCTTTGTCTTCGAGTGAAAATTTTCTTAAATATCCACAATATTTTAGACATGGACACGATATTTAGACGTTATCTCACGATCGCTGATGATTATTTGCTCTGTTTAACATAATGATTAACCCTCTATGAGAATATTTATTTCTGATTAGGATCGTGCTATTCTTATTTATTGAAATATATTTTTATGTAAAAATTTGTAAATAATACAATCAGAAAAAAAAATTATTCAATTTTTTAAATTCCTGTTTATACCGTTACCCATGTCTTAAAACATTTATTAATGTATATATTTTTTCATTAGCTTTCAACATCATTTACATATGAAATGTGAAAGTAAAATCGTTAAAAAAGAGGACACCCTAAATAAGTTTCACAATTCTCATAGCAGATGTGCAAAATTAATATAATCTTAAGCAGAACTAAGTTTTGTTTTTAGATGTGTAACTAATTTCTAAAAAGAAAAAGAATTTCCCCAGCAATGATAGGGTTTTTTTCCCTCTATCAAACCTGATTTTGCAGCATAAGGCTCCCGTCTACTGGCTATTTTGATTTCGTGAAAGTAATGCTAATCCCATGGAATTTCTACTGCCATCCTCAAATCTATTTTAGTTATTAAAATTCCAAAAAGGGCATCCGAGAAAGAGCTAAAATTAATTAAGGTTTCTATGGTATTACATTTTTCTTCGGATTTTTGAAAATATCTTAGAATATTTTTAATACAGGAAAATTCACAAATGAATCGTTAAAATAGGAATTAAAAAAAAAAAATCTTTAAGAATCGGAAGGAAAATGTAATTCAATAGAAAACTTCATTATTTTTCTCTTTCGGATATACTGTTTTTCCCATTGAAATAGATAAAATAATAAAGATTTGAGAGAAAAAGTAGAAATTCCATAGGATTAACATTACGTTCATGAAATCGTAATTTCCGATTGACAGTAACCATAAGACGAGCTTTAATTTCAAATTTCATTGAATTCTTGAAAATTTCTAAGTTCTGATAGGGGATTCTGAAAAGGGGTTCTTTAATGTTAAATGAATGTCTCAAACATTTAATGATATATTTGTTGTAGTTAATATTTTTATAAGTATTTAAAACGCGCGCAAATCCATAAATATTTTCTGAGATCTAAGAATACTTTTAAGAATCGATAAAAAAAATTATGAAAAATATGACGCGAATCCATGACTCGACGGGAATTAACGCTGGCAGCTAGTTCGTGAACATGACAACTAGGCTACCACATAAGAACTTTGAAGCCCGATTCAATGGTAAGTATAGTGATCATCCTTATTCCTCACGGCTGTCTATGACGGAACCAGATTGGAAGACACGATTTTGATTTCAAATCGCTGGTCATAAAATTCTTGCGACTATTATTGTAAAGCTATAATAGCCTTTTCTAAAAGCCACCAAAAGTATTGTTATTACAAAAAAATCTTGTAAAAGCCTTCCTCGTAATATCTTATACAATAATTTTGTAACAAAGTTAACGACTCTTAAGTACTCATTTTTATTCCAAGATAAAAAATTCGTCGAATAGAAAAATTTATATGTTTATTATTAAACATTTATGTGAAAATATCAACTATATTACTGTAACTATGAAATTCCTGCTATATTATTTTTCCAATTTAAATGAAATGTGTATTAAGAAAAGAAATTTTTGTGATAAAACTGATTCTAAATGGTAGCTTTGAGTATGGTTATCTATTTTTTTTAACGAAGAGATCTGTATGAGATTTTCTAATTTAAAAACGGCACCAATGATTTATTTCATTCTGTAATAAAAAAAAATATTCCCGCATTGTATATTAAGATAAATTGGACAGAAACAATATCAGTAAAATAATTCCACAGCCGGTCTCAATCGACTCCAAATACAAGGCATGGCAAGCGATAAGATTTGACTATAATCATTTATTTTATTATATTCATGTTATTGGTGCTATACATTAAGTTCAACATATCAAAAACACCGAAAATAAAGAATCCAACTGCTGTTTAGAAAGAGCTCATATATTGAAGAATATGACGTTTGACTTTCAATTGATGCACCGGCAAAGACGGTCCCTTTTGCGTATTTGGTAAATTTAACTTTACCCCAATTTTGTGTTCTAACAGCCTGTAGTTTTGGGTGAATGCCCTCTTTATTCCAGTGAAACGATGCCAATAAAGAGCGATTATTTTAGCATGTCGAGTCGCATCACAATCATGATCAAACTGCAGGTTGGTGAGAACGTTTTGAGAATCAATATCCTACATTATTATGCAACTTTCACATATCGGGGAAACAAAAAAAGTAACCATATAATTCAAGACAGCATTTAAAAATATTTTCGTAATTAATTAGTGTAATTTGCTTGTTTCTTGTGTAGATTAGAATTACACTATAGTAGTTATTTGGATATTTGAAACTATTGGAGAATCACCCCCCCCCCATTTGGCCACACAGCTTTTATATGAATTGATTACATCATTCTAGAGCAATGGTCGGCACCTAGTGAACCACTGGGAAAATTTTAGTGACCCAGTAAACAATTTTTAATTACGACGATCGGAAGGCATTCTTGCCAACAAATTAAAGTGGCTGCTTTGTATCCAACTCTTTAAACTTTCTCTAGTTGGTACCCCTTACTGAGTGCTCCGTATCCATCCCTGCGGTTTTCCTTTTTAAAATTTTTACTACCTTCTCGCCATTACATAACTTAGTCACTGACATACTTTTGGGAAAATTCGAAGGTAAATTATGTTTCTTGCTCTTTAATTGCTGAATTTGATTACTCACCTTACTTTATACAGTGATATCAGTTAGAAATAATCGTAAGACAGATTAATTCCGAGGATTTTTTTTGGGGAACTTTTCGTATTTCATCTATCGTCTTTGAAGTAAAACTGAATGCCGTTACTTAGATAACTCCCAACATCTACTGATAATAAAATATTAATAATGGGGTTTATTAAAGAGAAGTAGCGGTTGGAAGACCGACCACATGGCTGTATTAGGCCAGTGGTGTCAAAATATAGAAATAAAGTTCTATATTTCTATAAAGTGTATTGGATTACCCATATGTATACCGTTTTTATTTTCTGTATTGTATTTTAAAATAATGTATAATCAAACATAGAAGTGATGTGATTCACCAGCTTCGGAAGAGTGATGCCCGCACCTATCAAGACCTTAAACGTCCGTGAGAGCTAATAAAAACCAAACAGATGCAGTTGCCTGGCTGATTGATTAACTGTTTATGAACAAAGCGCTAAGAAGTATAAGAGAGAAAAAGTTAGTGAATGAGTGTTTATTAAGTCGCATTAAGATTGACTGATTCGTTTTATTAACGTCGCACTAGAAACAACACGAGGGATATTGGCAAAGAACCTCGCAATTTTGAACCTCGGTCAAGTGGAGAGCTGGCCCTTCCCTCTCCTAAAGTTACACTTAGAAGTACTACGAGGACTATTGGCGACGGAGCTTATGGCATTGAATTTTGGTCAAGCTAAGAGAAGGAAGCCTTAGCTGGAACTTCCTCCTCCAAAAGTCCATACCACGACAATGAGAAGATTTGGAGCCTTGACACATTTAAAAGGCATTATCTTCGCTATACGGCGGGTCTTTAAAGGCATCGGGACTCGAACGCCCGACTCGACAGATGATGCTATGATGATGATAGAGAAGTTTTATTGGCGCAAGAGCCAGATGTGGTCATACTGCGCCAAACGAGGTAAATCTGTGATCTAGACATTAAAACAAGATTGATAGACAAAAAGGTCATGTAAGAAAGAAAAGTTTATTGGCGCATGAGCCAAATATGAATTAACTGTGGTCTAGACGAGAAGAAATTGAGGAAAAGACAAATTGGTTGACAAGAAGGAGGGTCGAAAATAGAGAAGGATCGCTAGGGTATCCAGGGAGAGCGTCACCCACCCGACTCGACATAAATTAGCCTTTAGAAGTAAACCGATGACTACTGGTAAAGAACATCGTAATTTTGAGCCTCGGTCAAGTCACGATGGTGAGAGCTGAGTTATCACCCCATTTTCCCAACTTTCACACCAAGAAAACGTTAGGAGTTTCAGTCTGGACAGATTTAATGTGGATCAGCCAAGCTATAGTACAGGGCTAAAGTGGAAATCAAGATTTGAGCCCATGACACAATTGACAGATTGTTTCATTAACGTCTTACTTAAAAGTACACAATGGTTATCGTGACACGACTGAAAATAACGAGTGCCAGGAGTTTTTTCGTATTAGCAATCACACTGTCACCAAGCATGTTATACTCTTGTTAATACTACTCTCTCATGGCGTTAACAGTGTTTTTTTTTTTTAAAAAAAAAATTAAAGTTATTCGAAAATAGTGATTTTCAGTTTTTTTTCTTCCATTCTATGATTTATTTATCAACAAAATTAAAAACTTATTGAAAGTAGTAATAGGATATGAATGAAAATCAAATTATTAAAAGATATTTTAAATACCAACTAAAGTTATGGATAATCGAAGAATAAATGACGTAGCGTTGCGCATAAATAGTTTTTTGTGCACGTATGTATATATTTTTCAATATTATACATACATTTGTTATGAAAATTATTCACATAAATAGTCGTATAATCAATCAAAAAAGGATCTAATTTTAAAGTGTCTGTGATTTTTTTTGAAAATATACAATTCAAGTTATGAGCATCAAAATTTTGCGACGAACCATTTAAAAATCATTTTGCTAAAACGGAACAATGCAAAAACATCTACCTCTCCCATGTATTTTTTCACACACAAATGATGAATATCACAATGGAGTCAATACCTCACTTGCGCGATTCCCTCACCAAGTCATGAGAAAACACTTTATGGCCTAAATGAATTTAAGAATGCACTTTTTTTTCGCTTCTTCATTTGTTTGGTCGTTGATTGAACGTTTCCGGTGGTCTATTTTTGCTCAACACTAAAGTTTTCTAATCACAACCAATACGACTCACAATTTTGAATTATTGTCAAAAGAAGAGATGAGCATCTGAGTCGCACTACTCTTTCCATTTTCAGGCAACGCGTGACTGTGTCCCTATAGATTCAAAGAGCACTTTTCCTGATCATGACGAGTCTTTACAGAAAAATCAGGACTCGAACACGTGGCTCGACTGAAACATTGCCGACCGCTAGCTCGCAACGATGATCGTTCGACTACTGTTGCCGCAACTTATTTCACAAGAGGTCTTCGTAGAAAACGAGACTCAAACACAGCATCCTATAAGTCAGCGTTCTATCAACCAGAATACCCCATCTTTATTGTCCTGCTAAGAAGATTTTTAGATTCATTTATATTTCTATTATGGTTTCTCCAGTAAAAATCAATAAAAATTAATTAAAGGTAAACTTTTTGACGAATTTAATTTTCCTTAAAATCTAAGAATATTTTTACAAAAAAAAAAATATACCTTTAGGTTTAATTTGAAGTAGTGTGTTTCTAATACGAAATAGTATGCTTTTAGTAAATAGTAACACAATAATTAATTATTATCTTAAAATTTTAACACAATTTTTTCTAGTACACAAAATCTAAAATGTCATTCTCTACTGTAGGGATCTACAACCTTATGACCACGGGCACAATTACGATGGTTTTACATGAGCACTCTGCCATTCAACCGAGATAAAAAAAAATAATAAAAAATAAAAAATAAAACCATTTAGTTTTTAATAAATTATGTTAATTTTTTTACACTAAGTAAATAATTAGAGAAATATAAGCGAATTGATTAAAAAAAAATTGTTACTGTATGTTTTTCAGTTTAACAATGCTTACTCGATATCTCGGTTTGATCGGGATTATCCCAATTTGAAGATATAGATCTTGTCGGTTTATCATTTTGCCCCATTTATTTGATAAAAAATTAAAAATGTCAAATATAAAAGAATTAAAAACATTTTAAATGTCTCTATACTACTGTACTGCATACCACTGTTAGTAGACGACGTTTTATTAAGAACGAAATTATTTGTTTTATATTACGATATGATCTACGAAGGTAATCCCATTAAATGGGTATTCCCCTAAATCCCTATTATATTCATTGCCGGTTATGTGATCATATTTGAAAGCAATAAATGTGCCTGCCGCTCCACCAATGCTCTAGAATGTGTTCTAAAGCACAAAAAGGTTGGAGATCCCTGCTCTACGGCAAGTTTTTCCTTAGTTTGAGTGATAAAAAATTAATATCATTAATTGTTTATAAAATGTCCTTTTTTCCCTTCCGTACTCAGATTATAGCAGTTGATACAAATCGTTGTTTCTTTTTGGATAAAAGGTTGGGTGTTCTGCATTCAAAGAATAATGTATTCTTCCTTTAAATTTTATAGGGAATTAAAATATTTTCCTATTTTTGTTTATCACAGTTTCAAATAAAAGAAGCTCTTTATTTGTGAAAACTTCTGTAAAATATAAAATTTTTATACATTTATTTTTTAAAAAAAATAAGATTTTAATTTTCTCTTTATACAAATTAACGAATGACTAAAAAAGTCTTGTAAAGAAATGGGTTGCTTATCTATTCAAGTTAACTGATAAGTATAATTAGATTAAATTTATTGATTATTTGAGTAGCGTTCCACTCAGAAATAACACGAGAGATATGACGACGGATCTCGTTATCTTAAAACTCGGTCAAGTGACACCTGACTTGTACTCTACACACTTCCATATGATTCATGATTGTTTATTAACATCGCATTGAGAAGCAATACGAGGGCTTATGGTGACAGAGCTCTTTAGTTTTGAACCTCTACGAGGACGACACATGAGCTGGTACCTCCCTCTCCAAACGCCTTACCAGACCAACGGGAGGGCTTGAGACCTCGACGAGATTTAACACCCATCAGTTCCACAACACGGCAGGACTTAAGTGGCATTTGGACTCGAGCTCCCGACTCGATGAAAACAAAACTGGTTGCGAGTGCGTGGCCATGACATCTAGGTTACCACGGTTACTCTACATCATTCATAAGTGAGAACATGGAGCCTCAACAAAGTGAACGTACATCAGTCCCGTTACACGCCGGATATTTAATAACATCAGGACTTGAACTCACGACTCGATGGAGCAACGCCAGCCACGAGCTCGTGACCATGGTCACTTGGCTGCCGAGTCCATTGTCTTTGAGAAAAGAATTAATCTTATTCGGAGATTGTTAAATATATCAGAAAACCAAATTTCTACGCGTAGTATTCCGCCCAATGATATTAGATGAAATAGGTCTTCGAACCCTCTATTATGTCTCCAATGTTCTTTATTTAGCCAGAATCAGCAATATAATGTTATATTTTTCAAATTTATGCAGAACGTTACGATACGAATTTTTATTAACATTTAAAATGTTTGTTATAAAAATGATCAATAATCACAATAAGAGATTTATCTCCCAGTTATTCAAAAAACTGAAAAATTAGTCATCCTTACAATACGAGATCATAAAGTCTAAATATTCGTATAATTTAACCTATAAAATACATTATGTCGCGTAAGGCATCTGCAAAAATCAATTGTTGTGCCTTTTATTGTCAGCTGAATTGTCTCATTTTCAATTTTACGTGCAAATTCGCGTCTAAATAAAAATCACAAATATTTGCATACAAAAGGACATTATCATTTGCGATTCAGAAGAACAATGAATAAATACTTTGTGAACGATTTTCTCGTTCATCGAATATGAGAACTTCTCACTTGAAATAATTTTAGTAGAATTTATGTAAAAGGTTCGAATAATGCATCTGCATAAAATAATGAATGTTCACATCATTGTTTAATTATGGCATTATCATGGTTGTGAATATTAAATGTATTCGATCTAGGATAATTGTACACAAAAGGTAAATAAAGTTCTAAAATTAAAAGAATGCAGCGAAATTTTTAATAACTATGAATGAGGATGAGAAAAATTCTGAAATCTGTTGTAATGAATCACTTGACGAAAAGAAAGAATTTATAAATTCTGATGTATTCTTATTAAATACACTTACATCTAGATCATTTATATTTTATAACATGTCATTGAAATTTCCTTACCGGTTCTAATAATAATATAGTAATAAATAAATTATACGTATTGTTCTTTAGAAATTTAATAGCACATAATTGATCGTTAAAGATTTGAAGTTCAAAACAAATACATTTTGTGAGATTTTACATATCATTTGAAGCAAAAAAAAATCATTTTTGCCATTTAACTACCGTAAAATATTTTTATTAGTCTGTCACAAAAGTAAAATACTCAATTAAAATCTAATTTTCGAGAATAAGTTTTAAATCAAGAGAAATGTAGAAAACATGATGTACTGCTTCTGAGGGAAATTGATAGCAGTAACAAATATCAATTGAGAATAACATTTTTGAACAAAATGCAATGATAGATTTTAAAAATGACCAAGAATCTCATCAACAATTCCCTTACAATAAACGAAACTGATTTTACAAAAATTAAGACATTTGAATATTAAATGAGTTTCATTACAACAATATTTTTTTTAAAAGTTTTAATATTATCAACAAATAAAAAATAACTTTGAAAGGATAAGGAAAGTTCACAGTCTAGCGTTATAAATATAACAAATTAATCAACTAACAATTTCTGTAGAAAAATTATTATAAAAAGTGTACTAATGCCGATATCTATGAAAATTATACAAGAGATTTAGAAGAACTTCCAATGACTTCAAAATGTAACGAATACATTAAATATTAACAATGATCGCTTGATTTAACGAGATTTAGTTGAAATTTCCTCTTGCAGAATCTTAAGGAAAACTAAAAAATCTCAAATTTCCTATACACGATTTCCTTTTTTACTTTAAATTAATAACTGTACAAACTTAAGCACACAAATAAATTTCGTCACATATTATAAACATTTTGCAATACATTTAATAACTAATTTTCGAAAGAAAAACTAAGATAATTTTAAATAGATGAAAGAAATTTTAAAACACAATGAAAATTTCAAGAAGAATAAAATAAGTCCTAAAAGACCAGATTGAAATAAAATACTTGTAGAATTACTATCTAAATTTTATGAATGAATCAGAATTTTTAGAAAATCGAAATCAAAATTCAAACCAAAATTGGAAATAAAACCGATCTCATTTAAACAAATAGTAGTACTTATATACACACACATTCTTATATACTTATTATCACATTCAGAGAGTTAAAATCCTCTTCTCTTGCGTTACATAAAACCGAAATAGTGCATTGAAATTATTTTTTTTAATAAAAAAATCGGCTTAATGATCACTTACCGATTCCGAGCAAACGATAAACGGAGGATAAGGAAAACACGGCCATGCTTCACCGTCGCGAGCCGAACGACTCACGGAGTCTACAAGTGGCCTGCAGGAGCGCTGCCAACCGCTGTAAAAGAAAAACAAAAACGTTCCACGGCGTTGATTTGGAGGCGGCAATCGAAACTAGCCTTCATTCACTTCTCTCGCCCTCACAAGTCTTCTTTTCCTTTTATTCACGAGTTTATTTTGTTTGTTATTTCCGTAGAAACGATCTTTTCTTTTGCTTTCGATCTGATTTAAAGGTGTTATAGAACTGAAGAATACAAATAATTGTAATCGATTTGTGCTTATCAACGTGGAATAGAGAGAAATACAATTATTGAATTCCACATTATTACACATATATAACTAGATCTTTGAATATTTATTATTGAACTTTAATTTGTAATTTAATTTTTTGAGGCACTAAAAGAGTGAAAGTAAAAAAAAAAAATGTAATAGAGGATTTGATTTGAAACTAAATTTGTAAGAAAAAATTAATAAATAAATGTTTAAAATATTTTGAATTATAATAAATATTAAACTGAAAAAACTTTTTTCTCTCTACTGATATCTCTAAATAATCAGTTTCGATTTCTGAATAAATGTTAAAAGAAAAAATATTATTTTAAGAAATTCTGGATTGCTACTGACCAGAAAATAGTAGCCAAATTATTTTTCTTGAATAACAAATATTTTTCTAAGCAGACTATTTTTAGAACAATTTTCTTCTCTAATATTTTTAACTAATATGTTTTTGTAGCATGGAGTCCAAAATATTTTGTGAAATATTCTTCAAAAATGAATTTTCCCCCCTACTTTCTCGTTTTTATCCTCTCAAGAAAAAAAAATTCTACAATTCTGTTTTTGAATAGCTTAATCTATGTGATAATTATGACCTAAATATTTTACAGATAATAAATAACTTTTAACTTAATACAATTTTACATATATTGATGAAATTATTTTTATCTCATTCTAAAATATAATTTTAATTTGTGAGAAAAAAAAAGGAACAGTAGATAATATGTTGACACATATAGTTAATTATGAAATATATCATTTTCTGACGCTAGATAACATAAAACTTAGTTGAATAAAATTAATTTAAAATTAATTGTAGATGCTTTCACAAATACAGTGATAGTTTTTATTATATCTCTATTGGAATAATTCGTGTCAAATATATTAATTATTTGTATATGTATGATACATATATTTATAATAAATTGATTTCACGCATTTAATTATTTCTATAAGATGCATACGATATTTGTTTAAAATGGATAACGTTACGTTATTATTTCTCTTTTTTTTTTCTTTGGTAGAATCGCAATAAATTTTTGGAATATATTTATTTGAATTACTTGTTCTAAGGTGTTGAATATTGTAAAGAATTATAGAAACAATTGTTCGTTTTTAATAGTTTTAATAATAAGATCCGACTGGTTTTTTTTTCCTTTATGTAATTTAATACACAAAATAAATCATATCGCTTAACGATATCAAGATCCGTTTATCTTAATTCATGTTGTCGGTTTTTGATGTAATTTATCGTCTGTTTTATAATCCCAACAACAATTTGAAACAATTCACTCACGCGATAAATCATATCTTCTGTTCAAAAAACATAATTTATTGTCTGTTAATGTGATATATTATGTTTTATTTGTCCGTCAACAGTTTTTATTGATTGTTTGGGGAAAATTTACGGCAACATGATTACATTACGTCACGATCAATAATGTGTAAAGAATGTTCTTTATATGATACATTTAACGAGTTCATCTACACAATTGTACTCAAGGAAAAAAAATGAAGTAATTAAAGTAAAGTGATTTTGTTATGTGTGTCTGTGTCTAATAGTTCTCTCTCATTTTCCAAAATCTGTAAGTGGAAAAATAAGATTTAAATCACTGATTTTCTTTTTAATTAAATAATCAATTTAATATGTGGCTAATTACGTACATTCCAAATCTGGATGTTGTTTATTAAGATGTTTCTGTTTTAAAGTTTTTAACCACTTTCAGTAAAATAACAAGTTTAGCTCGTCATCGGGTTTTCATGCCCTACCATACAACAACGAGCTACACTCCTCATGTTACTAAAATTTCTGTTGAATAGGATAAAAATAATGAAGTTTAAAATTTCTATTACATTGAATCTGGCAATATTGTATTCCCTTTTATTACATAAGATCTGTGACATTTACACATATTGATAACCTTTAGAACGACTAGGCACAAATCCCGGCCAAATTTTGTAAGTCAATCGGATTTTATTCTTGTAAACGTTAGCGTGAATATCTATCAATGTATATTTTTAGTACAGAAAAGACCTATTGAAAAATAATTACCATAATGAGCAAGAGTAGTGCAGACTTTGAAGATTATTGGAACGATTATAAAGAATATTTGTCATTTTTATATTCCACGAGGAATTGCAAGTCCATTCAAATCAATAATATAATTTTAAAATAGTAATGTGTGTGAATTATAAAATATAAATGTTTATTTTTATAAAAATTGAATAATTATTTCATGCAAAATATTTTATTATTAAGGTAGTCCATGTTGAAGGAAGGGGATAAGGTAGTTCCGAAAAGAAATACGAAATTCTCTAAGTTCAGAAATTATTTTTTCAACATGATGAGGGTTTTTTTTTTTTTTTTTTTTTTTTTTGCAAAATTATATCATAGCTCAGATAAAAACAGTAATCAATTGTTTCAAGGGTATTTCAGCATTTTTGAGACATTCGAACTTTACACAAGATGCGAGAGAGTGAATTAATAAAAGTTGAAGTTATGGCACCAAATCGTGTGTAACTGATCTGGACGTCAGAAAGATAAAAAAAAAAAAAAAAAGGAAAAATGGTTTGCAAGAAGTAGGGGGGAAATAAAGAAAACCACCAGGGTATCCAGGAGCGTGTCTCCATGTTTATCAAAGACAGTAAGTCCCACGGAAAGAAAAAGATCACTTAAGTACCTAGGGTTCATGATTCCCTCTCTTACTTGAAGGTGAGCGCCTGAGATGATATTATGCAAGATATTGATATTTAAGTTCATGTTTTTAATTTCATTTCGAAACAGTAGGGAAGAGTAACAATGCGAAGAGAAGAAGCAACCATTTTTCATGTGTTAACCTGGCAACTAGTTGGTTTAGGAATGTTAAAAAAATGTATAAGGGAAAATGAGCTTAAAATAAACGTTTCGATGTAGCGCTTTTGATTGATTGATTGATTATTAACGTCGTGATTGTGATTGTTTATTTACCTCGCTCTGAGAAGCACCACAAGGAATATGGGTGACGGACCTCGTAACTTTGAATTTCAGTTAAGTAACGACAATAATATATGAGCTTGTACCTTCCTCTCCAAACTTCCACACCACGCCAATGGAACCAAATTCAACATACATCAATCCCATTGCATGGCGGATCTTAAGTAACATCAGGGCTCAACTCAGCGACTCGACGAAAACAACCGAGTTAGCGACCGTAAACATTAGGATACCGTGTCACTGCCGTTGCATCGCACATATTACAAGAGGCGCGTATATTAAAAAAAAAAAAAAAGGAAATATCTATGAAACATATAAATAGAAAAATGTGAAGATAAAAATTGGATTTTTGTCAATGTTTCCCAAAATTTGATATGTTTTGATAATTTTTTTCAAATAGTTTGATTTTATTTGTTGTTATTCAAGCCTATTGTACTTGTGAAATAAACTTTGGCGTGAGGTTTTACGATTTTTGGTCACGAATAAAAGACAATCATCGTTCTTGAGCAGTTTCTTCAATGTCTACCTACACTTATACTAACGTTCTGTTTCAGTTAAATTTGACTTAAAACAATACTACATTACCCCATACTCTGATATTGAAGCGTCCGTCTACCAGACATTTTGTTAGTCCTATGGAGTTTTTACTTTCTTCCTCAAATTTTGACTTTTATGCTTACATAAATACAATAAAGTGTATCCGAAAAATCAAAAAGTATTGAAGGTTTCTGTCGAAAAACATTCCCTTCTAATTTTTAAGGACATTTTAAATACCCTTTAAATTTCTGAAAACCTACAAATAATTCATTTAAACCGACATAAAAATATTTTCAAGATTTGGAGGAAAAAAATAATTACGCAGAAACTGTTCATTTTTTTGCTCTTCTAAATGCATTTTATCTGCATTTAAATATACGCAATAAAAAAAAAACTAGATTTTAAAAGGAATGTTAAAATTCCATAGAATTTGTATTACGGTCACGAATTCAAATCGCTGGTAGACAGAACTTTAATTAGAAACAAATCTCGGATCCACTAAACCACACATAAGTAATCCCGCCACGTAGAGCATAATTACTTTAGTACGAATAGAGTATCTTTCTCAAGCAAACCGGATATATATAATCTCAAGCAATTTCTTTAAAAAGTTTTGATACCCATTTTAAAACTCGAACAATAAATGTAAAAAATAATTTTTAATTTCATTACATTTTCTTGTTCGCATAGCTAATATCAACAACTCCTAGTATTTGTTTGAATGATGCGTTGTAATTTGAATGATTAAGAAATTTTAGATTTGGAAGCGCCCAAAAACTGTGACATAATTTCTAGCGTACGTTTGTAATTGCGTGAAAATTCAAAGACACGAGAACTAGGTGTTTTTTTTTTTTTTTTTTTTAGTTTTTTTTAATGTCGCACTAGAAGCCACACGAGGGCAATTGGCGACGGACCTCGTAATTTTGAACCACGGTCAAGTGACGAGTACGACACCTGAGCTGGCACCCCCCTCTCCTAACATCCACACCACACCAACGGGAGGACTTTGGGCCCAGAACAGATTTTAACGTGCATCAGCCTCAGCTACACGGCCGGTCTTTGGCGACCAAGGATCGAACCCGCGACAGAACGAAAACCGCCGACCACGAATTTGAAACCATGACCACTAGGCTACACAAGAATTAATCACAACAACTGAGAGTTTCATTTATATATAAGTAATATATAGTAATAATAATTATTGAAGAATAAATTGCAGTTAATAATAAATGGTCATTTATATCGAAAGTTAAAATATTAATATTTATTTGCTATATAAAGGCAAAAAAGTTTAGTAATAATTATTTCCAACACGTTTATATGTCAACTCTGTTTTTGAAGGTGATTGGATAAATACAAAAATAAATAAATTTGTAGTAAATAATACTTGGTGCACAAAAAACTCATCGTGGTTAATGAAGAATAATTTTATACCGGAAACAATAGCTGTCTTCATGTTCAAAGGAAACAAGTTCCAAATGTGTCGACAAATGAATCCTTGGAAAAATACAGCAGTTATGTTTTGACTTAAGATACATTTAAATGTTACTAAGAAAGATTAATAAAAAAAGAAACGTAACTGTTAAATGACTCATAATTAACAGTGCAAGTAAAGTTATAAAAAGGATAAGTACGTTTAATATTCAAACTTACTCATTTATGATGTAGTAGGTTTTCATCTTTAATAACGCAACCAAAAAACTAACGACTATTTTTAAACCACATGCACTTTCCTCTTCAGGAGCCATTTTCTGTTACTGTTGCATTAAGAGATGCTGTTTTCCAAAAAATATTGGTTGCTTAAAACTCTTAGCTGCGCGATACTTAGAAAACTGGCGCGAATAAATAGCCAACTATTAAGAAGGGTGATAAAATAGGAAGGAAGGAGGAAATTAGGAAGCAATTTAAGGATGATTCACATTTCAAGGAAATGGCTGTAGAATGCAATTTGCCGTTTTTTCCAGGAATTTTCTTTCAAATATTCTAAACTCATCTCAAGTTCGGATATAGAAGCACATTTTATTTATCATTTGTTTTATTAATAAAAGCTTTACCGTGTAGTTCATCAGTGTTAATTCCTTGAAGCTTGGAACATAATAAAATTGCCTTTCTGTACTTTTTTCGTACAATACCGTTGTACAAGACTTAAGAAGGTTTGGTTTGGTTGGTTTTATAAACGTCACACTAGATGCAACACGAAGGCTATTGGCGACGGACCTCGTAATTTTGAACCTCGGTCAAGTGACGAGGACGACACCTACCTTTCCTAACTTCTACTCCACGCCATCAGGAGAACTTTGAGCCACGACATATTTCACGTGCATCAGTTCCAGCTGCTCGGCGGAGCTTTAATGGCCTCAAGGAAGGCACCCATGACTCGACGAAAACCTCCGGCCGCGTGTCCTCCACCATGAACACTAGGCTACAGCGGCCACGAATCAAGAAGGATTGCTTGCAATTAATCCCACAATATCGATTCTAGATCGAATGACAAAAACAATAGTTGATCTAGTTTCATGTTCATCAAAATTCCCAATAAAAAAAGTTTTTACGTGATCGTGAAGAAAATAAAAGAGACTTACCTTTTATTTCCTACTCGGTGAGGATTTGAGCAGTCCCTGTCTTAAAACTCTTAATCAATGGGCAACCATCATCTTTATCCTTTTATTTGCACTATATGAATGAAGAAATAAAGGCCTTTGGATTTATGGCGCAAGAGCCAAACTAGGCCACACATGAATGGAAAAAAAAACATTACCGTCAAAGAAAATTTTATTTTTTCCCTAAATTATTATTATTTATTTATTTTAAACATTTTTACAATTGACTTTACTTCTGTAGAGATGTGTAACATTTTTTATTAATACTTTTCGATCGACGCTTAACCTTATAACTACTTATCCCGTGATTTCCACGTGTATCTAAAACTTATTTTTTTACATTAAAATTTATTTTCTTAACATCTGCTCTTATGATGTAAATTAATATTCAAAAAATCTTTAAAACTCACATGATTGTTTTACACATTTAAATTCCCAAATATATGTAGATTACCAATATGTAATGAGAAATACATATTTTTTTATGCGATTTTGTTGAAAAATTGAATAGTCAGAGAGTTAAAATAGCGTTGCAATTTGAAAAGCCTCATATAGTAAATCTTAAAAAGCTTTACTTAGTTTTTGTAGTATGTAAATAAAAATTCCCGGTTATTTTAATTGGCGGAAACTATTCGAGGAGAAAGGAATTTCAATTAAGTCGAAAAGTTTAGAAGATCATGCTACAAAATTAAAAAGATACTTTCGGTAGAAATTCTTTTGTCTCTTCAATCTTTTACTCCACGTCACTTAAGTCGCAGTAACAGCCCTGGTATTTATTTATTTAACTGGAGCAGCTGCAATTCGCCATTTCGCATTCGAAACACGTATATTCATTAGTGAAACGAAGGGACGCCAAATTTACACTTCATGCAGACTTATTTATTGGCAAGTCTTTATTGAAGAAGAAAAAATCTCCGAACATTAACATTGTGTTGTTAATTGAAATTCTATGTAACTATACTAAAAGGCTCCTTACAACCATTATTTTCAATGAGCTACAGCAGGTGTGTGTGTTTTTATTTTCAAAATAATACAAAAAAAAGCTCTTCTGACATTATCACATTTCCGTTGACTAGTGTATTATATATATATATATATATATATACTTAATGTTTGTCTTATGATAGACTATAGAATTTTCCTGACATTTAAATAGTTGTAGAAGGATTTGTGTGGATTAATAAGTATCCCTCAGATTAAATTTATTCGTTTGATCTACTGACGCAATTTTATTTTATGGTTTCGTTTTATTAACGACCTATGTGGTGACCGGGGATGATAAAATAGTCCCACTGTAGCTCAAACATGTCGTAAGAGGCGACTAAAATGGGTACCCAGCGTCTGGGGGTGACGCACCCCCAGGTTACCCTAGCGATCCTTCTATATTTTCGACCCTTCTTCTTGTCAACCGATTTGTCTTTTCTTCTATTTCTTCCCGTCTAGACCACAGATAAGTCTTATTTGGTGCAGCATAGCCATATCTAGCTGTTGCACCAATAAACTTTACTTTCTCACTTGACACTTCTTGTCGATCAATCTTTTTTCATTGTTTTACAGTCGAGATCACAGATTTACCTTGTTTGGCGCAGTATGGCCACGTCTGGCTCTTGCGCCAATAAAACTTCACTATCATCATCATCATCACTTCGTTTTATTAACGCACACACTAGAAGCAACGCAAGGGCTATTGGCGACGGACCTCGTAATTTTGAACCTCGGTCAAGTGACGAAAACGACATCTGAGCTGGCACCCCCTCTCCTAACTTCCACACTACGCCATCGGGGAGATTTTGGAACCCAACAGATTTAACATGCATCATCCGGTCTTTAGTGGCGTCAAGGCTCAAACCCACGACTCAACGAAACCGCCGACTGCGAGTCCGATGCCTTAATCACTAGGCTACCGCGGCCCGCATTATACGAACCATGTATAATATATTATCTTTTTATCGTGTTATTTTCAGTGCACCCCGAAACGTTAATTGACTAGATCATATTTAGCTTGTTCTCTCATCCGTTATAAAAATTCAATTTTTACAGTGAAGAAATACATTCTGATGACCTTTAAAAAAATGCATATTTTATTAACTAGCTTAAACTGTTTTTAAGATTTGGGCTACATAGACCCGGTATTTGAAATCCTGTATCATTTTGCTGCATCTTTTCTCCTTAGCAACTAAATTTTCAACATTCTATAAAATATAAAGAATGAAAGTTAAATTTTATTCATACTTTCGAGATAGAAAGTCCAAATCATAAGATCATCACAGGACATAAATGATGAATTATATATATATTTATGTAAATAAAATTTGGTGCGAAACTTATTCATGTGTTTAAAATTTCTATAAGGTTTTCTTGTCTAATTTTAGTACAAAAATTTGCCTTTTTTTTACATAAATTTAGTTCAACATTTAAAAGGGTTATTGATAAATAGGTCGTATGATTCTGAACGACGAACAAAACAAAATTTTGAAGTTATTAAATGAATATTTATACAAAGAAAATATAACATACTTCATATCGCATTATCCTGATAAATTACATACTTTACATTTTTAATTAAAATCGTTACACTGCATTAAAATCAATACTTGTTTTTGGACACTACTTTTAAAAAAAATTTACTTTATATTATTTTTCCCGAAATCAAACAAGTAACACTCCACCTCAATTTGAGGCAGAGCTAGAACTGGTCTGAGTCTGACCTGAATTCTAATCACAAACTCAATTTAATTACAGAATAAAATTTCCAGTTCGCAATCAAAGTTTTTTTCGATATATTTATTTTTTATTACCTTAAGTATTTTTCAAATAAAAATGAACTTTTCAGTATCTGTTGCAAACCCTTCCCTTTCTGACCAATCATTTCAGGCACGCGGTGAAAAATTACTTTGTATCCAAACTGGTACAAAATCAAGAGTGGAAAGACGTTAAAATAAACTTGTCTTTTAGAACAATGTATAAGTACGTCACCAAACAGGAAACCTGTGATCAGTCAAAAGAAAAAACTTACTACATTTTATTACACCATTTTACGGCGGCCAAACAATTTTATAGATTACATCTTGAAATAAATTGACTTAATTTTTACTAACTACTTGATAGTTTGTGTGTTTTATAATCGACTGTTCAATATTATGTATTTTTTCCGACTTCAAAAAAAGACCCCACCACTGATCTTTAAATTTGGCAAGCCACAAAATACATGGCGGTGAATGAAAGTATAAAGAAAAGAAAATATGTATGTGTGTGTTCAGGAATTCTCATATATTTATCGGGATTGATATTTAAGAGGTCTAACGCAAATAACTCAGTGGAAGGATATAGTATGAGATTAATCCTTGAAAAACTAAGGTAAGAATCAAAAGTTTTTACAAGTATAACGTGTAAATTCCTTTAGACCATTTTCACCAAACCAGAAAAATGTCTCAAACGATGATTAAGCTGATGTAATTGATTGTAAATTATTGGTGTGAATGTATTTGTAATTACGCCAACTTTCATGGTCTGCGGGATTTCGCACATATAACTTTCATGCTAAGGAGGTTGAAAAAATAGGTATCTTAACGATGCGAGTGAAAGTTGAGGTTCATGGCGCAAGAGCCAAGTTTAGCAATGCTGCATCAAACAATGCGTATCTGTGATTTAGAGATAACATTCCTTTTGCTCTATATCCCCTTAAATCATCCAGTGATAAGTGATTTATACGTTAAATGTATTTTAATCATAAATGAGTTTCTCAAACATTTCAAAGAATAAAGTTTTCTAAGTATTTTTCAAAAATATTGACATCAAAGTCGATCAATAATTTTTTCATTTCTAAAACGATTTTCTCATCAGGAACGCAAATAATCATTCTCTCATTAAAGGAACGCAAATAATCATTCTCTCATTAAAAAAAAGTACCGATTATTAAACATAATTACGAAAAATTGAATTCCGACAAATATTTAAATATATGTGGTTTATCATCTGAAAACCATTACTAAATCCAAATTTTTAATAATTTATAGAGGCTAAATGTCCGTTAAAGGGAACGATCTCATTAATTGTAACTAAGTATACGACCTCTTAGTTAGATTCTACTAATTACTTGGGGTTCGAAAAAAATATTATGAACAGTTTTAGTTCTTAGACTAATAATCTTGATTTGAAATTATATCAAAAGATCTATAGATCTATATATATCTATAGATTTATGTATCTATAAGTAAAGATAAAATACAAGGTTCCACTAAAAGTTTGAATGATAAGCAAAAATAATTTTTAGAACCTCTTCTCGGAAGATCAGCGACTGGTCCAGTTCTTCAGAATCGAGCGATTAGGTTCCGAATTTTAGCGTACGATTTTTTAAATGGTCGATAAAACATACCCTGACATTAAAAAATTGCTGGTGTTTTTCTCCAAATTTGAATAATGGATCGTTCGACGAAATAAAAAAAAATAATTGAAATTTACTCGTCGTTGGACATCATGCATAATAATTTTAATTTCCAAGGCATTATTTAAAAATCTAACAAAAAAAAATTGAAAATGAACAAGTTTTGAATTTTTCAAAATCTTCATTCTTTCAGTGGCCGGCCCTATATTAAAATGAAAGTAATTGGGAAAACTTTTTTGGAATCATAATTGAAAAATATGTTAAACATTTATTATTATTAATTGTTTGCACAAATATTATATGATGAATTTAACACAGGACCGACCTCCTGAAAGGATTTATCCAAATATATCTGCGGAATTAAATGGATTCGAATCAAAATTGAAATACAACATTGTAGTCGTTCCTTTATTTATGCGAAAAATGTATTCTACAGTGAAAAATTATTCTTAGATGTATTATATTTCGTTAATTAACCTATAAAATCAAAATATCCTTCTAATAATTATTCCCTTAATTCATCATTAACGACAAATTTTAGACACCATTGAGAAGAATTGCAAGAGTTAAAAAATGGTGTTCTTTTTCGATGACTATATAGTATAATAACCTGGAGTACTTACCGGAAGGATAGCTAATACTCAAATGAATTAAATCAAAGATATTCTTGTATTTTTTTAAATACTAGTAATATACTCTTAGAGCTTAAGAAGAAATTGTTTAATCGGATGCTTTGATTTCACACATCACTTGTTTTTAACCTACTTTTTAATGCTGCCAAAGTAATATAAATAAGATCTTATATAAATTTAGTTTTAAAATTATTTTAGGTATACGTCCCCCGGATTACTTTAAATTTTAAATTAATAGCCGAACATAAGAGATATAATTGATCTAAATGATCTGATATCATAAAAATGCAAAACTTAAGTGTATAAAGCAGCGGAGAAGACTAATTACTTAAAGAATATTTTAACAATATCTAGAAATGAAAATAATACTGTTTTAAATCAATTATTTCATGTTATCGAGACAGTTAATCTTACACACAAAGTTAAACAGCTCATAAACTGAAAAAAATATTCACATAAGAAAATAGTCATTTTACATATTTTAATCTCAATTGTTGACATTTATTCATAAGTCTCCTTTCAAAAAATAATTGCATTTATATTTAGTAGTCCATTTTAAAGAACATTCTGTGAACTAAACATAAATCACGATATTATCGTTTAAACTTACAAATAATTTAACACTTGTCTAACTGATTATATAATAATGCAAAAATTTTCATAACATGTTATCTGATAAATACATTTATTTTCTCAAGATAATATTTATTGATTTATTGAGAATAATACAAACTCACATCTTTATAGTCACCCAGCACATGACGCTTTTAAACGTTTCTGTCAATGAGTTCAATAGATAAACACTTATTACCTTCTTTTATTGGTAAATATATTTTCACAGCTGTTTTGCTATTTCGATAACTTGTTTAACTTCGGTGCCAAATCCTTCTTCCTCTAATTCGTTGACTATCTTTTTCCGTTTAGTATTTGGTTCGGTGGTGGTGTTTAATATTGCACTAGAAGATCTTTTCTTAAGAACAATACGATGAAATGGATTTGAAGAAATACCTTCATCTGTAATATCAGGAAAATTTGATACATCGTAAATCGGATCCGAATTTTCAGCTTCATCAAGATCATATGCTGATGCTGAAGGAGATTCGCTTTCTTCTATTTTTAATGTATCTTTAACAAGTTGTTGACTTTTTTCAAAATATCGTTTTAAAGCCGATTTGGATATTACCTTTGCAGGAAATTGATTCCTATCAGGCGGGAAAACACCTGTTGTTCGAAACGCCTTCCTCACAATGAGCTTTCTAAAATGTTTGCTCCAGATTATTCCGAACAGCTGCCCGAACAGTTTCTGGATAGTTGCAAGATTTAAATGATTCTGATAAAACAGTTGGTCACTCCAAGTAGATTCTAGGACCGAAAGACACATTTTGTTCAGCGGCTGCAAGATATTAATTAAATTAGGAGGAATCTTTACAAAAATAATATTATGCTTCACCGCCAAACTTAAGCTCTGAATATTGATGTGCAAAGAACTTCCATTGAAGAGCAAAATAATGCTTCTTCCCTGTCTAGCAACCAAGTTTGGTATTTGAGGAATGAAAACATTTTCGAACCAATAACTAAACAATGCTCCATCCTTCCATTTTCGAGATGATGTGGTGTAGTAAGACATTTTTGGGAAGTTTTTATTGACTATATGAGGAGGTAACACGCACCTACCTTGAAAAACAATTAGGGGATGCAGTTTTTTGCCATCAGCTCCAATACAAACGACTGCAGAAGCGCCCAACTCGATGCTACTTCGAACAGTTTTTGAAATACACGAAGAACACTTCGAAGGTATAATAATAGGCTGCCGAACATCTTTAAACGATATTTCAGCCACATTGTAAATTCGATGTGCATCAGGAAGGGATAATTTTTCATGGTCAAACAAAACTTCAAGATCAGTATAGAATTTGAAGACAAAAAAAGGATCTATGCCATCTAAACGCTTGTGAGAGATATGTTCGTCTCTTCGAACATTTACCTCTGGATGTCGCTTCAAAAAATTTTTCAGCCATTCATAACCAGGCTTGCCATCTGCCCACCGCGTTTTAATTTCCTCTTCCCTCACGAATTCTGCCACTAAATCCTTAATTTCACATTTACTGTACCCATATCCATATCTGCCAGAAATAAATAAATACTCTGCGAATTTTTCCTCGTTTTTTATACTGATCTCAATGGGTCGTCCTGCCCCATGTGCTTCTACCGGTGCTCGGCCACTAAGTTTTTTGTTTAAAGTGCCATAAGGAACATTAAATTCCGCTGCAGCTTTCCTGCCCGTATATATTCCTAGTTTCACACTCTGATATGCTAAGAGCATTGCTTCTGCTGTGTAACTAGAGCAGCGGAATGTTCTTTTACGAGCCATGTTCGCCGACGTTCCAGGTAGCGATGATAAATTCATTCTTTACAGCAAACAGAAAATTGTTCAGGGGCATAGCACCTAAAGAGCTTCTTTGGTGAAAAATGCTGCCTTTGGCGATGTATTATCGCCCTTGTGTTGAAGAACAAGTCTATCAAAATTATTGTGAACTAGCAATAAAAATTATAAAATACTTCATCTTAAATAATTCTATAGTACTTCCCATAATCAATTTGACAGCAAACACATATGCATCTAAATGTTTTGATTTGTTTTAAGCATTTAGTTTTTTATTGTGAATTTAATAGCACACAGATAGTTTCTGTGCTCAAATTTGCAGACAATTTGATACATAAAAGCAAGCTTCAAATAACGTTTTAAATATATATTATTTAATTCACATAAAGTCTTAAAAGTTTCGTTAGATTTGAATTTTCTATAGTGTATCTTCGCTTATAACATGAAGCCGCGTAGCCTAGTGATCATGGTCGGGGGCTCGCGTTCTAATGCCATTAAAGACCTGCCGTATCGTCGGGGCTGATGCACGTTAAATCTGCGGAGGTTCTCCCGGTGGTGTGGAAGTTAGGAGAGGGAGGTGCCAACTCAGTTGGCATCCTCGTCACTTAACCGAGGTTCAAAATTACGAGTTCTGTCGCTAATAGCCCATGAGTAGCTTCTTAGTTAAACGTTAATAAACAATCCTAATTTCTAACAACATATGTTATTTTTTTCATAATCATGGAATTTTATTTATTGCACGAGATGAATAATTTACTTAACTTGTGAGAAAAAAAAATTAAATGCTTAAATGCACATTTAGAAGAATTATTACCCTTTTTTATTCCTTCACAGAAAAATTTCATTGTTCAAGAACCATTAGTATACATACTCGGACTCGAAGCCGGAATTATTTTCGTCGAGTCGTGGATTCGAAGTCTGATGCCACTAAAGACTCTCCGGGTAGCTGAATTGATGCATGTTAAATCTGATAGGGGTCCCAAATCATCCCAAGGGGGGGATTATGAGAGGGAGGTGCCATCTCAGGTACCGTCTTCATCACTTGACGAAGGCTCAAAATTACAAGGTCCGTTCCCAATAGTCCTTGTATTGTTTCTCAAGGCGATGTGTTAAACAATCATATCACTATTCAAGAACACATTCCCAAATGTATACGTATGTATAGTTATGTGTATGCAGGGAATAAAAATTAAAGAAGAAGCCTGTTGGTTATTTTAAAAAAAACTATCAACGTAATAAAAATGTAACATAGTGGTTGATTGATTAGGTAAATTAGGATATTGAGAAACAAAGACTATTATCTTAACACAGTGGTATGCACAAGATGATTCGTGTTTTCGTTGCTGCACTGAACACTCCAGGCTGTTAGTGTCTCTCGCAAAGATTCGCGGATCACAACCAATAGGCCTCGTAATTTCGAGCCACAATCAGATGAAAAAGTCGACATCCGAGCTGATACTCCCTTCTCCACGTCCACATCACTCCTACGTGAGGATTTTGAGCCTCGACAGATTACAGTGCATCAACCTTTCAACATGGTGGGTCTATGAGTTTCTTTTCACAACTCGTTGAATAATATTACTAAAGTAAAAACGAATATTTTTAATCACAACAATGCAAAAACATACTTAATATATAAAAAATTTCGAGGGAATTTTGTTTTTTAACACATTAGCTCGAAGATCACTGTTGTATCTTTAATGATATCCATAAGGTGTGATAAATTTCTGATATGCAATCGATTCTTGATTTAAAAAAACGGAGATTCAACTAATAATACTCTAAAGATTACAGCATGTATTTATGAGAGGGAAATATAAAACCTTATAACTTTTCACTGAAACTAAAGAAGAACTTATTTTTGTTCATTTACATTAAGAGATTCCTTGATATCTTTCTATGTATTTTTGGTCAGTATATAATCGCTAATCTAGAGAAATATAACTCTTTTATCAAACGATTCATACACAGATTGAATGATTGTTAACGTCGCAGTTAGAAGCTACACAAGAACTATTGGGGACAAACCTCAAAATTTTGAACCTCAGTTAAGTGACGAGGATCATATCTGAACTATAGTCCCATTTCTCCAAACTTCCACACCTCGCCAACCAGAGAGCATTCGTCATCGGCAGATTTAATGCGCATCAGTAGCGCGATATGATTTATCTTTGTGGCATTAGAACTAGAGCTACAACGACTCGAGGGTTACAACGCCGACTATGAAGTCGCAGCCTTGGCCAATCCATACCGCGGCCATTTCTTGTACAGAATTTTAAGATAATGAAAAATGATAATAATATTGATATCTGTGACTTCTAAAAACGAGTGTCTTATTTCAATTGTATTAACAGAATTTTACTTGGAATAACAATTTTAAAAAAAAAAATCTCGTATTCTTGAGATTGGTTTTAAGAAATAAAAATCCTGTTCCTGTTTTAGAAGCATTCCAAGAACTTAAATTCAGCACCTAATAGTTCTAGCAGTAATGATATATAATCATAAAGATAATTCTCTTGAATTGCAACTGTAAAACATTTCAAGGCTTCAAAATTTTTATTAATCAACAAAAAGGTTTAGACAATCTCCTTTCTTAACAATAATAGAAGAGAAATTTAACTTAAAATTGAGCAGGGCAGTTTATTTAAAATTCGCATCCTCTTTTTGATGAGGGATCACGAATTTTCAAAAGCGTTTGACCAATATTATGAAGCTTACAGGAACCCGGATGTATCAAAACAGAACTACTTGTCAAAGAGTTCCTAACTATAATAATTATAAAATGGTTACAAATTCTTCATCATAATTATTAGCGAGAAACTAGACAAGACCTTAAAAAACTGTATAGCAAGAAATATTGATATTATGTGTAGCCCTTCGTTGAAATCATCAGTTTATGTGTTAAGCCAGTATTCTTTATTATGTTTTGAGACTAACACGAAGAATCAATGACTTATATCTAACTAACGAATATTATGTACAGTGGCTCAAACAATTGAGGATACACCTTACTTTCACTTGATAAATCCAACTTTTAATGAAAATAACACATTAACTAGAATAGAAGACGTATTTTTACTTTTACACGTAATAAAAGGGTTAATTTACAATAAAAATAACGAAAATCAACAAAAAAATATCTAAAATTAAAAGTTTCACAAATATTTGAAGTAAACATAGGCAGATCTTTACCTCAAAAAATTAAGGATACACCAATGAAATTTTTTCGATATATTACATGCATAGACAGTATCAGTATTTTGTTGCATGTCCTTTGGCTTTTATAATGTCCTCCAAACGTCTTGGTACCGATTCGACCTGGAGTGGTATCTGGAGATATTTTATCCCATTCTTCTTATAACACTTGCTTTAAATGGGCTTTGTTTCTAATCTGGTGTTTTTGGACCGCTGTTTCTAGTGTGGCCCACAAATTTTCTATGACATTGATGTCAGGGGACTGTGGCGGTGTGTGCAATTGCTGTTTACAATGAAAAAGACACCACATTTTGACATTACGTGCCGTGTGTTTGGGGTCGTTGTCGTGCTGAAATATAAAATTTCCATCTAAACCCAATTTTTGTGCACTTTCTTTAAGATTGTTGCGGAGTATGTCTATATAAAGCTTATGATCCATTATACCATCTATAAAAACTAAATTTCCTACCCCATTTGCAGCCATACAACCCCAAACCAGGACGGAGCCACCACCATGTTTAACTGTAGGACGTAAATTTTTTGGATCCAAAGCGGTGTTCGGCTTTCTCCAAACGGTGTGACGACCATCGCTTCCAAAAATGTTGAATTTTCTTTCATCACTAAATATAACTTCCTTCCAAAAGTTTTCTGTCTTCAACTGATGAGTTTTTGCAAACTCCAAACGCTTTTTCTGATTTTGTAAGCTTATGAAAGGTTTCTTTCTAGCTACTCAACTGCTATATCCAGCATTCTAATCACATTTCTCACAGTTTCAGCACTTACACTTCTGCAGATTATTCGAGAAGTTTCTGCAGCTAGTTTGACTGCACTCAGTTTAGGATTAATCTTGATATCTTTTAAAATTTTCCTTTTAGCTACATCACTCAAAATACTTTTCCTTCCTCTTCCACTCTTATTTTGAATTAATTCATCGCGTTTAAATTTCCCATTGATTTCCTGGACACATGAGTGACTTCTACCGACAATTTCAGCTATTTCACGATAAGATTTTCCCTTCTTAAATAACCTTAATATAAATTTTCTTACATCAATACTAGTCTCATTCCGAGGAGCCATTTTCCATTTAAAATTACAGCTTTATATTCTCATAACCGACTTCAAAAGACAGAAATAACAATTGAAAAAGTTCAGGATAAAATTTCCCAAACTTAGATTATTAGTAGCAAGCAAAAATAAATCAAGTGGTAGTTAAACAAAAATTTCATTTCTGTATCCTTAATTTTTTGAGGTAAAAATCTGCTTATGTTTATTTGAAATGCCTCTAAAAAGTTTTATTTTAGAATTTTGTCGTTGATTTTTCTTTATTTTTACTGTTAATTAAACCTTTTGTTATGTCTAAGAATAAAAATTCGTTTGCACTTCTGGTTAAGGTGTTATTTTGATTGAAAGTTGGATTTATCAAGTAAAAGTAAGGTGTATCCTCAATTGTTTGTGCCACTGTAAGTCGTAGCAGACACTGTAAATTTTTTGAGCTCATACAAAAATAATTTTTCCAAGTATTGGATCTCTCTGAAATATTGTCTCTTTATATATTTATTAATACATAATATTATTTGAGCTTCTCTGTTTAGTATCTCGCCTAAGTTGAATTTCTAGGTTTGAAAACCTTTTGTACATACAAAATAACCAAATAGATGACTGGTATTTCCTCATTCACAGTTTTGCATTGTCTAACTCCCAAATTATCTCAAATGATCGGGAATTTTCCTTCATGTGTATTGATCACACGTGAATAAATATAGAATATAATTCGATAAAAATGTTGATCGAACCAAATTAAAACACTTCCAAGTCAATTCTTATAAACGTACGTGAGTGCACATTTAAAAAAAAAAGATATTTCAAAAAAAGCTGACACCCAGTGCTTGTAGAACTACGAGCTGCCAAAGCTGATCTAATAAATCGAATCCTTATTTAGAAGGGTTTTTAATCAGTTCTAAAATCCATTTAGCCGTTCTAAAGTATATAAGAAGATTATATATTTTAGTTCAGCCATTTTCAATGGCATTTCTTAAAAATACTTATAGTGGCGATCCTGTTAGCTGTCCTCGGTATAACCGGTTGCTCAACTAAAGGATGATGTTTGTTTCTCTAGTCTCCAGATTTTATTAACACAAATTGAATTGAATAACGGTCATTTTATAAGGTGAGATTGAAAAGATCATTCTGTATTAAACAGCGTTGAACATTTCATATTGAACGGCAATTCAAGACCGCATAAGCCTCGAAGTGTCCGAATGAGAGGGAAAAAAATGTTGAAATCCCGCTCCGAGAGGAAAAGCATTAGAAAAGAAATAGAATAATAATACTCCATATTATGTGACAAAATGGTGCTTCGGTTATGGCTGAAAAAATGTCTTAGAGTAAATATGTCTGTCTGTCTGTCTGTTTTGTTTACTGTGGTCGTGGTAGCCTAGTGATCCTATTCGTGGGCTCACAGATAGTGCTGTTTTCGTTGAGTCGTGGGTTCGAGCCCTGTTGCCACTAAGGACTCGCCTTTGGTGGGGATGATACACTTGGTTGAGGTCCTAATTTTTTCCCCGTGGGTTTGGTGTAGAAATTGGGAGAGGAAGTAGTCCTGTTAGTTGCTTCTCACTACAACGCTAATAATAAAACAATAAAATCTCTCCGGTTTGATATGAGTATTCGACTGTAGTAATGTAAGCAAATTTATGATTACAATTTAATTTTCGACACATCGTATATACGATTAAATCAATACAATTACTGTAATTTAATGTGCATATTTTACATAATATACTTAACCAATCCTTCAATTACTTAAGCGAAATTTGGTCCTCAAGGCACTTCAATTGTGAGAAAATAATATAATTAAAATATTTGTGATTCATCATT
>BMAW01024151.1:455689-556431 GCA_019974015.1 Nephila pilipes
TTTATTTTATATATATGTGTTAAGGTTTATTTTATATATATGTGTTAAGGTTTATTTTATATATATGTGTAATATTTAAACTAGTATGGTAGTCAGTGGTAAGTAGTAAGGAAACATTAGAACAAACTGGTTCATTATCCACAAATAATTATTTTAAGCTGTTGAGAAAAACATAATAAAAGATTAGGAAAACGGCGGTTAGTATATCTTGACCGCTCTGGAAGAGAGAATGGAATGACAGCTATTATCCCCGAGTACAGGCAATCGGAGATTTCGGAGTAGGGAAAATGGTTACGTAACATGAACACTTAACACGGACAGTGTGAAGAGCTCAGGTATTATTGGGCACATTTTAGAGGTAATTAGGAAAACACGTGCTTTTAAAAGTTCTGGGAAGAATGTGAACTGAGTTCGAAAAATGCTAAGGTAGTGATTTTAAAATAACTGGAGATTGAATGATTTTTCCCATGTTCGAAGTCTAATTAATGAATACCAAATAATTAGACTTCGAACATGGGAAAAAGATTGGAAGCGTGCAGAGAATGAATTAAAAATACGTTAAAATATTGAGCTTAAAAGGAAATTTTATTTGAAACCATTACACAAACACACACACACACGTGTGTGTGTGTGTGTGTGTGTGTGTGTGTGTGTGTGTGTGTGTGTGTGTGTGTGTGTGTGTGTGTGTGTGTGTGGGTGTGTGTGTGTGTGTGTGTGTGTGCGTGTGTGTGTGTGTGTGTGTGTGTGTGTTATTAACGTTGAACTTAGAATCTACCCAAGTGTAATTTGCAAATGACCTCGAAATTTTGTTCTTCATTCAAGTGACAAATTCTACATCTGACTGGCCCCTCCTTCACCCAACTTCCACATCACGCCTACAGGAGGACTTATGACCTCGACCAGATTTAACGTACATCAAAGTTAAAATTTAAGGCCTGATAGCCATATCTTCTATGATACGTCGAACATGCAGCAGATAAATAAAACCACCAAATTCATTATAATTATCAAAAGACCACGATAGCACAGTGGTTAAGATCGCGAATTCTACGACTGTCTGTGTACAAATACCATAAGCTCGACCCCTACTTCCACCAAAGACCGGAAGGTGATATAATGAAGGCTACTGTATGTTTAATTGAACTGATTACTCAAATTAGCTTTTGGTGGGTTATGAAGATTATAACAGAGAGAAGCCCGAATACTTATGCCATCCTCGATATCTCAATGACATTTAAAATTACTAGGGATATCGCCAATAGTTGAAGCAAAAATCTAGAAAGAAACAAAATTAGTGATAACAATAATTACCGGAATTTTTATCATATCAAAAATAAATCTTGTCTAATTTTTAACTAATAGTTAGTTACAGCGAAAAGCCGAAGAACTATCCTGTTGTTAATCAAATAGAGTATAGATATATTATAATTCTCTCAGGACCAGAAATTCTTTTCATCCAAACACTTGATTTTTGTATTTTTAGTTCACAAGATCTTTGTTTAAGTAAAAGAATAAGTTCACACACAGCTATCTCTCTCCGTATTCTTCTGTCTTCAGAAGAGCCCTTTTCATGAATAAATATACATTTCACAGTCAGAAGCCCTGTAGATGAAAGGTGTATCAAATATAAACGATTTTTTTGCCACAGTGACCATGATAAGATATTTAAAGTTCGAATAATCTTTCGCATTGTTTTATTTTTCATATTTTTATTTTAGAACGCTAGTCCCCTAAAATAGAATGGAATGTAAGAAGAAAAATTTCTGCACAAAAGCAAAAATTCGGTTATCCGCTAGAAAAGTTCTCGCTACTGTGCTTTTGGGAATCTCCGGGTATTTATATCTTTAAAGAATAAGTAAAGCCATCATCGACAGCCAAAATTTTCTTATTGATCAACGTACAATCAATGCAGCATGCGAATGTGCACTGTTTTGAGAAGGTTAAAGTAGGATATCGGTCTAAAAGAAGCTCCATTGTAATTCGTAACGCTCTCCTTCTCCAAGACGATCCAAGACCATGCACAATTGGTGTAACACAAGAAAAATTAAAGAAACTTCGCTTGAATATCTTTCCTATAGTTTTGCTTTACCATCTTCGAAAATTTATTTGTATGGATCCTCACAAAAATGTTAGAAAGAGAATAAGATTTTCATCGAATGTAGAAGTAGAATAAATGCGTGCGCGATTGGTTCTGTTCTCGAACGATTTCTTTTTATCATACGGAGAAAGGTAGGGAACTCCCAATACGTTGGGAAAACTTGTGTAAATCTGAAAAGAAGATATGTATAAATAAAAGTAACATTGTTATTATATTTTGGTTACTAATAATTCAGAAAAGATGTTTTAATTAAAAAAAAGTCCGGTTTGTATTTTATCTGCTCTCTTACGTGTGATAAAATATAAAACATTATCGGCAACAATATATTATAAGAATGTTCAATAGTTTAACAATATTTTAAGCTTATTTTTAGTCATTTTTAATTCATGAGGTATTTAAAAACAAAACGCGAGAGCTATTTTTATGTAAATCTTTGTTCGAAGTATTAACATTTTCGTAAGGGTTATTTGGTGATTTTGATATTGAATTTTTGTGATACGTTATAAATATTCAGAGAGAATTACTCAGCGCTTTAAATTTATTTGTCTGTTATCATTTTACTTCAGGCATTTCAGTCGTTCAGTGTAAATAGTGGGTATCCTTCTTCCATCTTCACATAACTGAACGTAATTCAAAATTACCTAAAACCCAGCGTTGCTCTAATTATTATTAACTAAAATATACAGATTCGATTTATATTTCAATTACAGCACTTTTACAAGTCGTTCTCTCATATTACGTTCAGTGATGAGGAAGTTTGAATTATGAGATGCCAGCATATATATATATATATATATATATATATATATATATATAAGCCATCCTTGGATCAAAACTTTGAGGTTTGTCATCAAAAATCTGAGTTGTAGCTCTATATTATATATATTTAAATTATGTGTATTTCAGAATCATTCATTAATCAAAATAAAATTTTCCGTCATAAAATACAAGTGGGAATTTTTTCATAATTTGTTTTCCCTCTCTACTTGTTTGGAAAGTACTAAGTAGCAAAATGTTTATATGCTGAAAACTAAAGAAAAATCCAATTTCATTGGTGGAAACATCTACGAGTAAGATCAATGTAAGAATTAACTACTGTTTATGTTCCATTTAAACCTCTATACTGAATATTTACATTTTGCTTTCTTTGAAAATATCTCAGCAACTAAGAATGTCTGATGCTTTGCAAGATTATTCTTAGAAAGTTGCAACAGATCCATTTATAGCGGTCTTAATATTTATGGGGTTTTTTTTTAGCAGTTCTCTTGGAATTTAAATCCTTTCATTTCTGTTTTATAGCTGCTCTGAAACCGCTACAAACCTGAGATTTTTTTTCTTATTTACTGCTATTCATTTAAGACGATAAAAAACGCGTAAAAGTGACAATTTCTTTCAATTAGAAAAGATAAAATGTTACATAAAAAGAATTACTTCCGAGAAGAAATACAAGTTTTCTTCTTATGTGAAATTTTATGTAATGCATCCGGTTTAGTGATGAAAATTTGTTTCACTGTTGGAATAGCTAAATGTTTTCATAAAGAGAAGGAATTAAATCCAATTTATATCGTTTAAAACAGTATAAATTGAAATTAGACTTTTATAAAACATATAATACGAGTAACCTAATCATAAGATGTTTTAAATGCAGTTCAATGAAATTGCATGTGTCTTAAAGAATTATTTATTTACACGTTTTTTTTCAATGGATTATTGATATTACAAATTATAAAAAGGTTAAGAGTAGTCAAAATTTATTTTGTTATATATGTGTGTGTGATAGGTGAAGTCACCAATTTATGTAAAGTGAAAAATCTCAGTTATTTTAAGACTTCGAAATTTTTAAAATAAATATGATATAGCTGGTTTACTTGAATTAACAGTGCTCTAAAGATACACAAAGGCTATTACCGACAGGCCTTGTAACTTAGAACTTCAATCAGAAGACGAAGACCTCAGTGAAATTAGTATCTATCTTTATCTCTGAAATTCCCCAATGCTTAACATCAGGTTTAGTTCAATTTAGTATGACGCATTAATCTACGAGACAATCTTGGAACAGGACTCAAACATTTATGGTCACTGAGCTCCAACTCATGACTACCGGATTACCGTAGCCCAGGAGATTATGATTGCTTATTTAGTCGCATTAAGAAGCAACTCAAGGGCTATGGGCAACGAACCTCTTAATATTGAATGGTCAAGTGAGGAGGACGACACCTGAGCTGGCATTCTCTCCCCTGATTTTAACACCCATCCATCGGGAGGACTTCGAGCCAAGACAGATTTATTGTGCATCTTCCCTAGTTGTAAGGCGGGGTTTTAGTGGTATCAAGGCTCAAACCCACAATGGGACGGAAACCACCGGCCGCGAGTCCGCGACCATGACCACCAAGCTACCGTGGCCCCTAACCCAAGAGAACTGAGAGATTATTTCTCCCAAAAAAATGAACTTTGTGAAACATAGATGGTGCGTCCCCGGAGTACCCTTTTCTATTTTCGACCTTTCTTTTTGTGAACCAATTCGAATTCTTTTTTTTTCTTCCCATTTTTAATAATGACACATATTTTTTTTAAAAAAATATTATTTCAATTTTTCTAATATCACTGATACTCATTGTTTAGAACACAATAGTCAGATTTGCCCATAATCTCACTTCACTCACCCACTCAATCTTAAACGAGGATTAAAAGCTATGTGTTCCGCACGAGATTTAACTTTACAATCAAAGTAGTTAACTATTTTCAAGGCATAAATTTGTCAAAAAAAAAAAAAAAAAATATTCTACTGTGAAACTTAATTGGCAAAGATTTGTCCTGGTGCCAGAAGGATAAACGTTCTGGGCTTAATTCCACCAAAGACCATGAATGGTACAATGGAAATTGCCATTGATTAAATTGAATTGCAGTCCTGAAGTGATGTATAAATCAATAGAATAAAAAAAACTACTTCAGGTTTTTATTCAATATTTAACCGGGAATCAAAATTAGTTGGTGATCTGTTGAAATGTTAACTCAAACAAATTTTCAATTAGAAATGGAAAAGCAAAGTAAATTATTCTATAACGATTAAAACTAAGAGATGCTATAAGAATACAAGTATTGTTGTTTTAGTTTATGAAACAGCAATTATAACTGTTCATCATTTTACATCATTTTTTTTTTTTAATTTTAAATATATTTTAAGGAATCTGCAAAATGCCTGATGTAAACATGTATAAAAATGATATTAGCTATAACAAATTTAATTGATAATATTTGTGCTCTGACAAAAAAATAAAAACAAAATAACTAAAAAATCTTATTAAATTTACGAGGTGTGACTATTAAAAACGAGACTGACGCTGCTACAGATGAAGTATGCATGCGCCAAATGCCAGGGACCGACAGCTGTTAAGCGTTAAGCCTTCTCATTCGAATGCAGTGTCTCTTGTTTCCGGAAACTAATCCGTATGCCCATACCCTTCATTCGCATTACAGTTCTTTTTTCACTGGAAAAAAATGATACATGAGCATCTAATTGTTGTGAAATTTCACATGAAACTTGGAAAAACCGCTACTACTTAAAATTTATTGAAAGAAGTCTTTTGCAATAAATGCTTATCGCTGAAACAGTGTATTGCAATGAATGCTTATGAATGCTGCACGTGTTTTTGAGATGTTTATGCGTTTTTAAGATGCCCTGAAGACATTGAAGATTATTCACGCTCGGGTCCTCCTTTCAGTCAAAAGCGGATGACAGCATCAAAAAAATCAGTAATCTATTTTCGTGTGACTGCTGAGACTGTAGGAATTGATAAAGAATCCGTACGACAAACTTTTACGAAGACAATGCACCGACTCATTCCACATTGTCTGTCAAGAGGTTTCTAGCCTTCTAGCCAAGTACAGCATCCCAGTGCGCATTGTTAGACCATTCGCTTTATTCATCGGATCTTGCGCCAATCAACTTCTATCTCTGAAATCTGCATTAAGAGGGGAACGATATTTGAGTCCATTGAAGTTGTGAAAGAGAAAGCAGCGAGCGTCCTGAAGGAGCTGACAGAAGACTGTCAGCACTGTTTTGAACAATGGAAGATTCGTATGGAGCGTTGTAGGGATACAAGAGGGGTGTATATTGAAGGTGATAATAAGTAATGTATGAATTCAAAATAAAATGTTTTACAGCGTCAGTCTCGTTATTTAATAGCCAAACCTTGTATAACACTAATTATGAGTCGGTCAGTGAAATTATACAAGATAATCTAAGAATTACAATTGAAGTAATAATTTGATTGCAATGAAATAAATAATATAAGAACAAAAACTATTCTTACGACTCTTTAAGTATTGTAATCAAGGGAAATATCAAGGAATTCGGACATTTCACTCTCAAAATTTTCAGGAACATTTTTAAAAAAATTTCGGATCCCTGAAAATTCTTGATTCGGATGAGTGAAAATTTCATTAATCTACTTTATCAATAAATGCAAAACAATCATTTCTAAGATCTTGGAATTTTTTTTTTTCGAAACTGAGACTTTTAGATGTTTTAAAATTTTCATTTAGTATTGAATAAATTTTCAGAGTATTTCACCATATATATTTAAATATATTCAAAATAATTAAAGGATTTTATTTTTTCATTTCACAATTTAAAGTAATTAACTATTCGTATGCATAAAAGGGACAAAAAAAATGCATATTCACTGAAGCACGTTTCTTAGCAGAACGAACTGTTTTTTCAACTTTGAACTACGCTACTCGCAGTGATACTCAGAATTTTTATTCCAGTAGTGCCATCTAGATAGACTCTTTCGAGATATTTATCTTTCTACCTATTAATTCTTATGCTCTTTTTATTGTTTACGTTTTGTTTAAAAATGTATCTTCTTTGGTCATGTTATGACTTCAGATGGTTTTAAACACCTTAAGTTTATTTTATGCTGTTAACTTTTTATCTATACACTTTCTTTCTTCTTTTTTTTTTCAAATGCCATGGGAAAAATTCGAGTAAATATAATTAAGAGAAAGCGATGCCTTGCCTTAAATCAAAAGTATTCAACCTTTTAAACCTTGAGGAACCCTTTGAACTTCCCATTTTCTTGAAGGAACCTCTTGATCAAAGAGAGGGGGAAATAGCATATCAAAGCTTTATCCTACTCAATTTTACAAAATTATTATTACATCCTTCTTTTATCACAACAGAAAACGTCTTAATAAAATAATGAATGGTAAGGTAACTAATGAGTTTTTTTTTTTTTTTTTTTCTAAAATATATTCTATAAATAATAAACTAAGCGACAATATTTTAAATCATAAAATAATGGATAGAAAATTTTTTTAATAGCTTGGCTGTGATTGTTTTTATTGTAAAGTATTTTAACGTCTAGAATAATTATTGAAATCAGCAACCTAATTCATCTTCAGCATCAAATTTGTTTCTGTGTTTTATTTTTGTCCCAGCGCACAAAAAGAATGATTTTTTTTTCGCGTACATAAGTTGAAACATATGAGATTAGATGTTTCATAGCCCTTATGGCAATTTCAGGATATTCTTCTCTAATGTCAATCCAAAAATGCATAATATCAACTTGACTAAAATTTAGTATCAATTGAGCGTCGGACGATATATCAATTTGTTGTTCTCTTTCTTTTATTGGGAGTTCGAAGGTGTTATAGTCATGAGAAATAATTTGGATCCAAGATAATTTTTTCTTTTAGAGTAAGGAAATATTCAAGAAATATGTTTTTTGCAAATCTGATAAATGTTGAACCAAACTAATTTTTACATTTGTTTTTGTTGGGGGAGGGGGGTCGCGTTACCATCTTCTAAAATATTATGCAAATTAGGAAAGCATTCGATGTTATCTTTCACAACGCAATCTGCCCAAATTTCAATTTTAAAAGGGTGGTGTCAATTTTAATTTCTATCATGAAAATAGTAAAAGTGAGCAATTCATTACTTGAGCATAGGAATGGAGACTAATATGTGACCTAATGCTTCTCGATTAATGTATTGAAGCACATGACTTTTACAATTTTTACTAAAATTTCAGCGCTTTGATTAAGCAAATATTGATCTCTAGCGGAACCCCTGTCAAAGTTCCAAGGAAGCCTAGGATACCGCAAAATTGCAAATTGCTAGGATAGAAAAATTGCAAATGTGAATTCTTTTAATAGTAAGTGGAAGTTGCTTGTATGTGTCATTTTAGGGAATAGAACTCTGACGCTGTCTGGTCGAACTGAATACCCGGGTAAGAATAGCCTTTGATATTTATAGAATTTATTAGCACCCACGTTCAGGGACACTGATCCTTTTTTGAAATCAATAAGAAAAAGTCTTTGAAAAATAATTGAATGTATTCTTCAACTGTTTTTGTGTGACTGAATTAATTATTTTGTCCGTGATTGGAAATAAATTGAAGACTTTAGATTTGCAATTAGATTAATATTTAAAATGACAGGCGAGTCAAGTAGTAGAGATACGCCAACATGGTCTAAATAACTCATATTGCGAGTTTCATTTGAATACAAACGTTAGTTCCAGAGAAATCCAGGCAATAGTGTTAGAGGGTCCTAGGGTACCTTTTACGTAAGCGATTTATAACATTTATCCCCTTTTCAGGCACTGCATAATAAGTGCGAGTTCGGTATTGCTATATATAGCTAAACTACGAGTTGGACTACCCGTTCTTCTCATGAGTGATTTTTTAAAATGAAAGAGATCAGTTCATCTAGCAAACATGAAATGTTCTTAAGGAAGACCGACCCGTGCAAGACAACAGTTTCAGAAATGTAAAATAATTTGTTTAATGAGGGTCCAACTTTTAATATTCTTCTAAATAATTTTCAGCGAGCTGCAAACTTGTCTCGAACTAAAATTCCATTTTCGAAGGATTACTTTCAGTGATAATTCATTCGAAAAAGAATCGTAGTTCTACTACGAAGAAAAAAGGAATAAATATAACGACACGGGTGAAATTTTTAAATTAACCTCAACAATCATGTGTTCAATAATCTAAAAAAAAAAATCGTGGAGCCATTTAAGCAATTAAATTATAATATAGTCAAAAGTACTCAATCATAGCAATAAATACTACATGCATAAAAAATATATCAAAAAAATGTGAATTCAGCTTAATATTCATAAAACTAACGCTAAACATTAAGAACTCTATAACTCATAGAATATTGTCATAAATAAAGAATCAGTAAATAATATCCTATAAACTACTTCCCTCCCCCCTTTTTTTTCTTACTTTTTTACTTTTATCTCACTACTGAGATATAGAAATTCTTGTTATTTCTCCCTATTTTTACTTTCACTTCTAAACTAATAACCTCATCACTTTTACTATTTGCTTAACTTTTAGTTTTCCCTTGTCTTTTTACGTTAGTCTTAAGGAATAGACCTGGTTCTTTAACAATAACAACAACTTTATTGTTTCATATTTTTTTATCACATTATGTTGAAGAACAACACGGTCTACTTTTACATGTGTCACCGGCGCTGGGTTACAGGATTTCCTCCTTCCTGGAGTGTTTTGTTCTCTCTGGAATGTTGTGTAAGCAAATATCAAACACACTTGCTTCTTTCATAGCGCCCTCTACATGCAGGCAATAACAATCCTTAAACTACAAGATAAATAACGTTAACATTAAAAACTAAAGCAATACACTGAATTGCCAGGAATGTTGGTATAGCAATATGTAAATATTCAAATGGCAATAGAAGCCCGTTAGAAATGAATAAATAGGCATACTTTGTCAAGACTTTCATTTGTACTCAAGTGATTTTTGTGGCATGTTTTCTTACGTGAATATGGCCGAACGATGGGAATTAACAGGCTTTGAAGGCGGAATGCTAATTGGAGCTAGACACAAGGGATATTCCATTTCGAAGATTGTTAGGGAATTCAGCACTCCCCGATCCGCAGTGTCAAGAGTGGGCCTTGAAATTAAACTTTATAAAAATATGGAATTTATTGAAGAAAATAATTTAATTTCAGTGCTTTCCAATTTAGCATAGCCTTAAGAATATATTTAAACCTGACAGTCACAGTTGCGGGTGAAAGAAGTTTCTCAAAGCTAAAAATAATTAAAATTTAAGATCATCTATTGCCAACAGAGATTGAGTTATTTAAGTTCAATTGCAATAAAGAAATAAATATTTAATAGACTTTTCAGTAATTACAATGAATGGAGGACTCTCTTTATGAATATATTTCTTCAACAACTGTTCCAGTATCTCTTTATTTCTTCTATTAACTGGAACCAAGCCTGTCCTCTTTGACAAACTTCTCTCCACAAGAGCAAAATCCTAGAAACTATCTACTTTAAAGCCTCTGTGATAATTTCTATGTCCAAATTTTGGCTATTCAAAATTCAGTTACAATACCTTCATCTCCAACTTAATTAAAGTAATATAAGAATTAGTCAAAACCTTTAGTTTAAGTATACGAATTACACTGGAGTCCAAAAGTTAATCATAATTCGTAAAATGCTGAAAATGTGAATAAATATTGGTGAATTTGTTCGAAATAATTTGTGGGGAATCATCTGTTGAAAGAGCAATTTTTCTTTATGCAAAATATCTGCACTCGTTAGATCACGAATAAATCGATTCACTCAGTACAAGCAATTCAGATACGTTTCATGCAATTCATGTGCTAAGAAACATAGTTAACTATTAAACAGGACGAATGATGGCACAAAGAGATATGTTTGCGAAAAAAAGAATCGTTGAATGCTCGAATCCTGACGATCGCAAATCGAAGTAATTCAAAATCTGTATGTACCTCAAATATATGATCTCAAGATAGTGGCTGAGATTTTAAAATGCGGGAATAGTTAACGGACGACCAGTACCTGGTCAACCAAGCATCACACCGTTCGCCAAGACCATTGCCTAGCAATAAATACGCGACGTAGAAGTGTTTAGTTAGTTTAATTTTTATTAACAATCCACTAGAAGCAACACGAGGGCTATTAGAGACAAATCTCGTAACTTTGAACCTCGGTCAAATAACGAGGACGACACCTGAGCTGGCACCCCCTCTCCTAACTTCCACACCACGCCAAAGGGAGTACTTTGGGCCTCGATAGATTGAACGTGTATCAACCCTGGCTACACAGTGGGTCTTTGGTAGCCAAGGATCGAACTCGCGAGAGAACCAAAATTGCCGGCCACGAATCTGAAACCATGACCACTACACTACCGAGGCACGCGACATAGAAGGGACAGCCGTACTTGAGAACTGAGTTTCAGCACTTTCAGAAAAACAATTTACAGGAGACATAATCATGTTGATATCTTTTCCAGACGACCAACAATTTGCATTCCCCCCATATATATTCATGAACGCGTTCGTTTACACTGAAGTTTGGAATAATGGGTCAATGTGATATTCAGTGACGAATTTCGCATTAGCCTGAACACAGATTCTCATCAGCTAGAGATATGGCGAGAACGTTGAACTCGTCTTCTCCCGAGAAACATCACGGGAAAAGATCGTTTTCCGTCAAGGGGAGTCACGGAGGGGCTGCTATCATGCTGGTGGGGGAAGCTATGGGCTGAACAAACATCCTTATGTTTGAGGCGAGGTCTGTGACTGCTGAAATAAAATTCTTGAGCCTTATGTTCGCTTGTTTTGAGGTACTGGTGGTCTTCACTTCATATTTAGGGATGATAAGATGTCATGCCATCCTGCAAGCTTAATCAACTTCTTCCTTGAAAAAGAAAATATCCGATCTTTACCTGGTTTAATAATAGGTATGACAGATGCATTTCCCCCAAGATTGAGGAAATGCCTTATGGTGATATCCTTAATAATGTGGATAAAATTTGGAAAATTACTTTAATTGGGAATTTTTTCATCATTTCATTTGTAATTTCTTCCCTTCCAGGGACTTTTTTAATTTTAATTTTCTTAATATATTTAAGATTTTCAGAAGGCATTGAAAAGGGAAGGGATATTGATTTTGTGAAATTATATTATTGTTGTTTAAATAACTGTGAACGGTATCCGTTGTGTTTTCGTCAAAATTTGTATTATTAATGTCATTTAATTTAAATTGCTTTTTGAGATATTTGATCAAAACATTTATTTCTTCAAGATCAGAAAAGGCGATATTAGCCCGACCTCTAAGGGCCGAGACAAGAGCTCTCTTTTTATATAGAACTCTGGTCATTCCCTAAAGGGAACCATTCTATAAAGCAAGTAAAATATTTTCAATGGATTTTCGTTTAATGTGATTTTGTATATTATTTAGGATATTTTTATCAGCGGAATCTCTTGTGAATTGCTAGTTTTTCTTTGCTCCATTTCTAATTTTAAGAAGTTACTTAATTCCTCGCTGATATACGAGGTGTAGCGGTTAAGTAACGGGACTAGCGCTGCCACAGTACGCATGCACTAAACGTTAGCGATCGACAACTGTTTAGCGTGATACCTTCCCTTTCGAATGTAATGCCTCTCGTTTCCACACACAAATTCGCATATAGCCTTCGTTTTCACTAGAGATAATTTTTTTTTTTTTTTGTTTATCGAAAAAATTACAACTGACCATGAAATTGAGATATTTCTCACGAAACATGGAAAAACCTCTACTGAAACATAATTCATTGAAAGAAGTGTATGGCAATGAATGTTTATCGCATGCATGAGTGATTCAAGCGTTTTCAAGATGTTCGAGAAGACATTGAAGATTATTCACGCCTGGGTCGTCCTTCCACGTCAAAAATAGATAACAATATCCAAAAAATCGGTACTCTGGTTTGATCTGAACGTCGGTTAAGTATTCGTGCGATTACTGAGACTGCAGGAATGATAAAGATTCCATATGGACAATGTTCCGCCAAGACAATGCTCTGGCTCATTCCACATTGTCTGTCAAGAAGTTTCTAGCTAAGTACAGCATCCCAGTATTAGACCATCCGCCATATTCACCGGATTTTGAAACATGTGAATTTAATCTGTTTCCTAAGATGAAATCTGCATCTAATTTTACAACGTCAGTCTAATTATTTAATAGTCATACCTCTTAATTTCATTTGTTTGGTTTAGAAGCTATTTAGGGTGCATGTAAAATAGTATTTGTTAGAGGGATACATGCTCATTGATTTCTTCTCCTGTGTTGAAAGAGGTGAGGTGCAGAGTGTTGTTTCTTCTTAAAATGCTGCGGAATAATTCTCAATTTGTGAAAACATTCCATTCATTAAAAGCAATTTGAATTGAAGTTTTAAAGTTAATAACGATCGGATTGTGGAGTGATGTGAGTTCGAGACAGAAGAAACCTCACTCAGTCAATGGAAATTACGGATCAGGATATCTATTGTGGAGGCAGAGTTATATCTAAAGCTTGTTGGTTTGGCCGGGACCTTGATACCGAAATCGTGTTGTTCTAAAAACTTATTAATCGTTATTCCTCTTGTGTTATTATTAATATAACCCCAGCAAATATGATGGACATTAAAATCTCCACAAATAATAAAAACATCTCTAAGTTACGCAATTGTTTGCAGATCAGAAATAGTAGTAGAACACTGGAAGAGGCCGGGATGTAAATTGAGGAAATAATTATGATGTCTACTTCCGGAGGTGTCAAAGCAACAATTGTTACTTCTATCACTCCAAAAGAAGGTGTTGGGGTGTAATGATGAGGTATCATCAAAGCGGTACCTCTTCGCAAGTGAATTTGGTTAATTCTATCGTTTCTGTAGATAGTCAAATAAGGAATTTTAAACTTAAACTAGGCGATAGCCTAGTGGTCAAGGTCGTGGACTCACGGCTGGAGGTTTTCGTTCAGTCGCGGGTTCGATCCTTGGTCGCCAAAGACCCTCCGTGTAGCCGGGGCTGATGCATGTTAAATCTGTTCGGGACCCAAAGTCCTCCCGTTGGAGTGGTGTGGATGTTAGGAGAAGGGGTGCCAGCTCAGGTGTTGTCCTCGTCACTTGACCGTGGCTCAAAATTACGAGGTCCGTCGCCAATAGCCTCCGTGTTGCTTCTAGTGCAACGTTAATAAAAACTAAACTAAACTAAAACTTGCCTTTTACACCATATTTGAAGTTTTAACCTTTCACCTCTTTTATTACCTTGTGTATGTTTCGTGTTTTTAAAATAATGTTCTTTTAACAAATATTTGGCGCAGCATAGCCTGCTTTAGCTCTTATGCCATAAAACTCCACTGTCACTCACTCACGGGCGAGAACTGATTGGTTTGTTTGTATTCCTCACCTTTGATTATGAGAAAGCTTGTTATTTTTCGGTGTTCTTAATCTGCGGAAGGTTGAATCTTAATGTATTTTCCCGTAAATTTAGCATAAGAATCTGGGAGATTTCTCTGGATCTCCTTACAACCTGATCAGATCAGATTGCAGTTGGTTTTATATCTCAGCGTTATTGGTTGGATCTTTGATGGCAGGGGCGGTAGATCTTCATATGATTTTTTTTTTTTGGGGGGGGGGGGTCATTTACAAGAGGAGCACAGCTATATTTAGTAAAAATTGAAAATTTGCTTTTATCTGTAATAGCTTATTAAATTTTAGTTTCTTATTTACTTTGGAGAAACCTTCAGAATCACTATTGCTTGTTGAATATATACTTATTATTAAGTTTGGAGGAGACTAATAATAGCCTCCGCGACTATCTTTCTGATTTTATTGACTGTTTCAAGTTATGTAATTAGTTCTTAATCGTGTAAGGAAACAATGAAGTTTTCTCACCTGTAAGTTGCTTCACTTCTTTCTCCAGCTCCTTTCGTTCAAGGTCGAGCTCTTTCCAAATAGGAGTATTCTGATAGTCGGGTAGGGTACCTTTTCTTCAGTGAGAGTAAAGGTATTCGAATAAACCTGTCTTGCATCGCTGCACTCCAGATTTTAGTGTAATATCAAGATACGAGCGCATCTTTCTTCACCCGAAAAAAGCGGTCCCGTATCCATGGTATCCAATACCGAAGTGGATGGGGAAACAACTCTTCTTCTTGACCACTCATTGTGGAATGGAATTAGACCGCAAAAAAATTCTCCTAGTCGAAATCCATAAGAAACCAAAGATAGTTCATCAGTCTCAGTAGGAAAAAAATTCTATTTCCAGATAGTCAGGCAATATAGTTCACCACCTTCCCACTTCAATAACAATGGCGTTGGTAAAAAACCGTTTTCTTATACTACAGAATATTCAAAAGCAGCAAGTAATTCAAAAGAAACGCTAGCTAATTGAATTTGGTAGTCTGATGAATATAAAACGATACTCATATAGGTGTGTATTCTCTTGGTTCTTATATGGTTTGGAAATAATAGATATTGTTTGTCTATTTACATGATCCCCATCTTAGTGAAACTTAATTACTTACAGTATTAATAGGTAGAGTTTGCGAACCATGTAATTGCAAAATGGACATGTAAAATAAATTGAAAAAAAAAAAGAGTATACGAAATACAAAACAGTTTAAAATTTTCAGTTGTGATGTGAATGTGAAACCCAAATAATAAAAACGAATCATCCATCACAATTGAAATTTACGAATTGTGTTGAATTTCGAATGCATGAATGTAATGTTAATCATACGGAATTTCTAATTTTTATTCACCAATTTCCTAAGCGAAGAATAGTTGTATTTATTTGAATGCAATAAACAGTTCACAAAAGAACAAAAAATAATAGGTTATCTGGATTTATATTTTTCTGAGATTTTCGAGAATATTTTTTACATATTTGAAAATCCGCAAACAAATATATATATATATATATTATGGGAGGGGGATTTTCCAGCTAATTATCAAAGTATTAACTATATTTTCAAATATATTGTAAAACGAGTTACTCAGTTACTCGATAGATGGCATCACGAATCAGCGTCATGTGATAGCTCACGCAGCGCCCCTATTTCCGAACAAAAAACGGGAAGCGTTTAATTCCCACTCTCCTCTTCTCTACTCCGCCTTCTCTCTTTACCCGATGTAGCTAAACTCCGAGCGCCAACGCGCGTTCCAACGCCATCTATCTTTCTCGAAGGAATTAGTTATTCAAAATATATGTCAACTTGTACATAGCAGCTTTTGTAGATATTTTCCTTTCATCTCTCCTTTTAATAAACGAAGTAAAACAATTTGAAGCCTCATCATCACTGGTAAATGCCGACACGCCCCTCTAGACACCGAAGCACCAGGAGGTGTCTTGCAAGACGTATACCACTTACACACATATATATATACATATATACTACTCAAAAAATTAAGGAGGAAAGCTAAAAAGTGAAGAAACCTTAAAGCGACAGTCGTGCATTGCATAAAATGGGAAATACAAATGTAATAAAATGCAATACAGAAAATGAAGCAAAAAACTATGTATGTGAACTTTAATTCTTTAGAATGGTATAAAGAACATGAAATGATGCTTTTGGGCAATAATTTGGTTACATGTAAATGACAAAAAACTGATTGCTTGGAAATGATACAGGATGTTTAATATTGTGTGTGGTTCCCCCCCCCCCCTAAAAAAACTGCTAAGACGGCCACGTAATTGTTTTTCATGGATGCGTTGGGGTTATCGATGAGACTTCGGAGAATATTTTTCTACTGTTGACGAAGTGCGATCACCAAGTCTTGGACAGTAACAAGAGGCCTTGGTCTTGCAGGAACGTGTCGTCCGAATGGTTCCTAAACATTCTCGATCAGATTAAAATCAGGAGAAGAAAGCCTGTTTTCAGGAGAGACGCTATATTGTTCCAGCTTCAAGAAAATTCTCCACAAGACGAGCTGTATGAGGTTTGGCATTATCCTGCATTAAAAGAAAGGAATCATCAATAGCTGCAACTTAAGCTACGACATGGGGTCTCAGGATCTCGTCCGCATAATTACCTTTGAGCAGTCAAATTGTCATTCCGAATATGCAGGTCAATACGTCCTTCTATTCCATCAAAGCACCTCGTTTGTAATGTGATATTTCCTGACCGAATATAGGGTTATTTCGAGAATCCCTTTCTTGTCATACCACAACACGTTTATGCTCTGTATCTCCTTAAGTTGGCAGAACAGTAGAAGCTACGACGGGCAATTTACAGCCGTTTTCAAAGAAGTTTTAGTTTAGTTTTTATTGACGTCGCACAAGAAACAACACGAGGGCTATTGGCGACGGACCTCGTAATTTTGAACCACGGTCAAGTGACGAGGACGACACCTGAGCTCCTCTCCTAACATCCTCACCACTCCAACGAGAGGACTTTGGGTTCCGAACAGATTTAACGTGCATCAGCCCCGGCTACACGGCGGGTCTTTGGCGGCCAAGAATCGAAATCTCGACTGAACGAAAACCACCTTGATGTCTTGCTTGATACCTAAACAATGTCTTGCTCTCAACGGAATACACACCATTGGTTTACGTGCATACAGACCCCCCGTATGAAGCCTATTTTGGATTGTTTGCTTGAGAACCTTCGTCCTGTTGCCAAAAAAAAGTTGTCTTCAAATCTGCGTCACATCGGCTGTTCTATCTCGACGAGCTGTTAACAAGATATATCGGTCATTGTTTGCTGTAGCAGCACGTGGACAACCTTATCCTATTCGATGTTAAACATGCCCTGTTTCTTGGAATTGATTCCACAGTCATGCAATGATACTTCATGCCTCTCCAACAGCGTCCGCTATTGTTTTTGTGTTTGTCCGGATTCCAGTCTCCCGCCTAGCCATGGATTCGGGTAAATTATGTTGTCATGACATTTTCCAATCTCCTTTTTTCAAAACAACCGCCGAAAGGTTAAATTTCACTCCTGAGACAACGAAAATCACCAGATTCTACGAAATCACGATTTCTGCTTTCATATCCTTTTCCTGGTTTTTGACGTCATAAACGGTGATTTGCATATGAAATTTTCTTCTTCCTTTCTGCTACACTTTAGACTATGGATGCTTTGATTTACGTTAGTTACCAGAAAAATTATTTGCGTAATTTCGTTAAATCTATATACTCCCTAATATTTTAGTAGTGTGTGTATATATGTATATTGTGAAAACTATCAACAAAAAACAACACATTTTTTGTAATTTGGGTTATTTCTTGTGATTGACACTTTATTTGAGTGCAGTGGGTATTTATTTAATAATACATAGCCTTTTCTGTTTTCAGGTATATAAATATGAAACCGGAATTTTCCGATAGATGACGTTATGTGTCTACGTTGTTACCATCAAAATGCGTCATTCACGCCATTTTCATGTTTTGGCATCTGATATAGATTTTCAACTCATAACAATAGAAGTTTCATACAACAGCAGAGTTTTTATTAGTGTTGAACATGTCGAATTTTATACCTGGAAGCTACGATTTGCAGACAGCATTGATTTTCTGTTATCATTTGAAGAAAACTGCTATTGAATTACATCGAAAACTTGTCAAAGTTTATAATAAACATGCTCTTGGTAAATCAGTGTTTTGAGTGGTTTAAAATATTCAAGTGACATTTTGACGTGAATGTGGAAAACCACCAGGAAAGTTTGAAAACAGCGATTTGCAAGCATTGTTGAATGAAAATGATATTTAAGCACAATAACAACTCTCGGATCAATTAAGTGTAACACGAGAAGTCGTCTCCATACATTTGAAAAACATGGAAAAGATCCAGAAGTTGGGAAAATGGTTTCCACATGAATTGAATAAAGGACTGCAGGGAAACCGAAATACCACTTGCCAGGTACAAAAGGAAGTCATTTCTCCATCGAATGATGACTGGCGAAGAAAAGTTGATATATTTCGAGAATCCGAAGCATAAGAGATCATGGGTAACTATAGGCGAACTATCGACATCGACCGCAAAGCCAAATCACTATGGACGGAAGACAATGCCTTGCGGTTTTTGTAAAATCAGAAGAGTGTGATCTATTATGAGCTGCTAAAACGAGGTGAAACCGTTAATACCAAACTTTATCAACAACAAATGATCACTTTGAAACACGCTTTGCTTTGAAAACAACCGAAATATCGGAAAAGACAACACAGAGTGATTTTACTTTATGATAATGTATCCTCACACCTAGCAAAACCAATCAAGAAAACGCTTGAAGCGTTAAATTAGGAATGCGGCTTACTAACCAGACCTTGGCTCCATCAGATATTCACTTATTTGCATCGATGGAACAAGCACTTGCTGAGTAGTCCTTCACATCTTACAAAAATGGCTCGATGTCTGGTTTGCCCCAAACAAGGAGCAGTTTTTTTTTTTTGTGACGGGTCATTCACAAATTATCACAGAATGTGTAGCTAGCGACGGGCAATACTTTGAATAATTTTTTCTTTCTTTCCTTTCCATGCAATTAAAGTGTATTTTCTATACAAAAATTCCGGTTTCATATTTACATACCTCTAATAAATGCATTGTTATTAGCAATTTTGTGGGGAATTGTATCGCTGTGATACAGAAACGTCGTTTTTTTGAATTTTTTGTTATTAAATAAACTGTTTTTCCTCATAAAATGAGCTGGGATCTCTCCGACATATAAATGCCCCACATACACAACCTCTCTCTCTCTCTCTCTATATATATATATACATCGGAACAAAAATGTAATTCTACAGAAACATTTCTTTTTTTGTCCTTTCCGATGCATAAGATTCCATAAGATTCCGTTCGCGAATTGAAATTGCTTGGTAGATAGAATGCAACCTTACAAGGACTTGAGTCGAGCAGAATACATTATAGGAGCCTTAATCGTTCAAAAAACTTCAAAAAAAAATTAAACCGCTACTATTTTCCTAAAGGCACCAGGTATTGAAAACCTTCGTATTAATGCAAAATACTTTAATTATTCACTCATTTTCTGAAAAAATCAAAAGAGAGTTTTTAAAACTGGTTTTTGTTCTATGAAACAAGTACACCCAACATTTTTTTACACGGTAAATACGATTCTTAGGAAACCGTGCAAAAAAAAACAAAAAACAAAAAAAAAAAAAACGTCGTGTAAGAAAATTCATGCGACTTATAACAAATTTTTTGGTGTTATGTTCCACAACTTTAAGAAATCATGTGAGGTGAAAAAAACTCTAAATATTTTCGCGAAAAAAACGTACAAAAAAGTAATAATGAAATCCATATTAGATATTTCTGAAACAAAAACAATTCATTTTTACAACAGAAAAAATATATAACACAATTAGTGTGCAGTGAAAATTCAGTCCATAAGTACAACATATATAAAAAAAAATCTAAATTTAAATTAGAAATAAAAATCAATTTCGCAGCTTTTCATCGCTACTTGATAAAGCGTGCACGTTTATGATGGACTGGACAAGAAATCCTATCATCGGTAGATACTCATATAACTCTCTAGTTTGATTCAAATGAAGAATTTCTTTCGTTATTAACGGCTTCTGTTAGGTTTTTATATATATATATATAAAGTATGTTATTAACAGCTGCTTTTTTTTTTAAGTTTCTCAAGTTGCATATATAATTCTTGGTATCCAGCTACAAAAAATTTAAGATTACTTTGAAATTTTAATGTACTCTCCATGTCAGAATCATGAGTATGAAAATGATGTTTCATACTTGCAGCAATTTTCAAACCCTAGAGAATTAAATCAGCCGTTAATAACTGAACTTTACCTTCGACTTCCTTATTATCATTAACTTTCATAAATTCGATCAAATCATCCTTATCTAAAGAGCTTTCTAGCATCAATTAATCGATATCATTCGTTTGCATATTGATGAAACCTTTGTCACCAATTGCATTTGATAAAGCTATAATTTCAGAACACACAGCAAATTTTTGTATTACGGAACTTCCACTTTTGCCACATACTAGCAAAAATTTTTTCCAACAAGCATTTATGGTTGATTGATACGAAAGTTCGATGGCAAAAGAAGCATGTGTAATACAATCCATAATCGTAAACTTTTTCCATGCTTCCACAACAGTCAAATTGCTTTCTTCCACTGAACCAAAATATATTTGGATGATCCACAGCTAAGTGGCTGGGGATATTATCAAAGAGCAAAAGTAATTTGAATTCTAAACCTTTTTGTTCCATATATTTCTGGACTTCAGGAACAAAACAATTGTTGAGCCAAGTTGTCAACAGATTAGCCGTCATTCATGCTTTTTTATTCGCCATCAAATGAACTAGAAGTTGCTTAATGTTCCTACCTGCTAAAGATCGTGGCACAAGGGATTTGCTGATTAATAGAGGCTTTAACATTTTATCATTAGATGCGTTACTACAAAATAAGAACGTCACTTGATCTTTGGCCGCTTTAAAATCATAAACTGATGTTTCAGATTTTGCTGTGTACGTTCTTTCAGGTATTTTCTTCGAAGATAATCCCATTTCTTTGGCTTTAAATATCTGATCAGGAATATAACCACCCTGTTCAATTATTTTTGTCCGTTTATCCGGAAAGCTTTTTGCAGCATTTTCTTCTGATGATGCTACTTCTTTCATTTTCACCTTGTGAAATGCGTGTCTTTTTAGAAAACCTGTCAGTCATCCCTCACTTGCATTAAAAACCAGTTTTTTCGTTTCCTGAAGACTTGCTGATGGTTCCAATTCCTGAAGTTAGTTGTATATTTTAAGTGCTTTCTCTTTCATAATTTTCCCATAAATAGGTATTTTTTTTCCCAGTAAATCTTCGATCCCAAACGCCATGTGGTTTCCCATTTTCCTTAAGATAAGATTTCAACTGAAAGATGTTTTGGAACTGCGCTTTGATCCGGATCTTGAGTGGCATCAGGCTCGAACTCACGAAACGTCCGAAATAACGCCTACCGCGAGTTCGCAACCATGACTATTATGCTACCGCGATCACAATAATAAATTTGCTCAAACAACTTCCAAGAGAAAAAATTACAATTTAATAAAAATTCTAACTATAAATTATCAATACTTTTAGCAATCGCAAAGAGATTAAAAGAGCTAAATTTATTTCAAAAACAAACAAAAAGACTGAAAATTATCTCAAATAAAATGATGTAAAAAACAATATTGAGAGTGAGAGATTCAGTGGGGTCCACATAAAAATAATCTGAAAAAGTACACATTAAAAATGCTTGATAAATATATATTAAAAAAATACTTTATTATAACATAATATAAATAAAATCATAAACTGAAAGCAAAGAAATTTATAGCAGTAAAGCAGGAACTGTATAATAATTTTTTTTTTTTTTAACAATGCAATATACTACAATATTAATGAAGACTTTTAAATTAATGATTTATAATCTTATTAATTATATATATGAATGAAAGTATGATCACATTGATGGCAAATTTCATCAATATATGTCTTTTTGATTCTATTAAAATGTTTTCAAATGCGTATGCAACATGAAAGATAAAATTGCTCATGAATCTGAAATTCAAAAATAATTTTATAGTCCTGAAAATTTCACATTCCAAAATTTTTTTTTATAAAATATTCTCAATTTTTTTTAAACTAACAAATTATCTAATAAATATGCATTTCTTTAGTTTGAGAGCCAAGTTCACGATTTGTGTTCAAGTTAGCAATGTCAGTGATACAATAGTTGAAAGTTATCATCAAAATTCAGGCTCTTCAATGATAAAAAGTAGCTGATTTAAGCCACTAAAATTCAATTGAAGCAGAATTTCTACCACAATCATTCATTTTAAAACAATAATATTATAAAAGTAAAAACAGTTTCATTTGACTTTAATTAAAATGTTTCATAATCTCCTCACTTCTTCTTCATGAAAACTAATATATCAAAATTAGCTCTTACAGGTGATCTTGTTTATTACTTCTATATAATAACAAAAAAATCAACATGAGATCTTGTTTATCATATTATTAATAATAAATAAAACAATTATAAATAAAGATTACACACATATATTATTTCAATGAATAGTTCCAAACTTATTTAAGAAGCCATACTTTTTAAAAATCAAAAATTTATTCTTCTTACAAACCATTTACAATATTTTATACAACACAAGAAAAAATGATTGTTACCTATTTTAAATAGTTCATACATTAAAATTATTTGATTCATGCTTTATAATGTTTAATAAGAGCTCTTACTTCATTGATTATGATACATATGAAAAAAGTTAGGGATTGTCAAAAATTTTAAGGAAACATAAAAATTTCACAGAAAAATTACTTAATTCATAATAAAATATAAAAACACATACTTTAAAGCTATTTATATACAGAGAATATACTGTTTAAGAGTGTGCATACTACCCTTTAGTGTGTTTACAAACACTCTTGGTTAAAATTTTAATTTTACTAGACATAAAATATATATAAAATATATGTTCCAAAAAGAGATTATCAAAATTTTCTCACAAAAATAAACTGAGTTAATTCTACACAGACCACTCTGCTTGACCATAAGACCTGAAACTAAGTGTCTAAATGCTTTTCTGTTAATTTTGCTGAAATTAAATTCTACAGAATGAATGAAACATATTTAAATATGTTGAATATTAAAAGAAGATTTTAACGCACTTTTTTCTCTCTCCAAGAGTTATTCTCTATAGAGCAAAATGAGAACTTTTAAGGAATAACAAACATTTTTTGTCACTTCCACACTTTGCTGCTCTCAGTTTTAGATTAAACAATGATCATTTGATATAACAATTATAATCGCACAAATTCCAAAATAAAATTAAAATATGAATGGTAAAATATTTTTACCATTTGTTTATTTTACAGGGCATTATTTATTTTATGGTGTCAGAAAACAGAATGGTGCATAGTCACACAAAATGAATTGCATTTAAAAAGGGTCCAATAGGGAGGATAATACTACAAGGTTTGCCACTTCAGATAAACTATCACACATTTTGTTTTCAGTCGCTAAGATGTGGCTAAAATAGGATCCAGCTCACAAGCATAATTTATAATTAAACAAAACACAACAACAAATATTACAATAAATTTCTAGATATTAATAAAAAAAAATTCTCACTATTTCAAAGAAAATTTCAGAAACTAGATTATACTAATACTTTAAAATGATTCTTGAAGATTACATCACGAAAATGAAATTTTTGACAGAATTTTGAATTCCTTAAGTAATTCGACAATAATGGATAAATTTTTATTGATAAAACATATGCTAAGATTAAAAAAGAGAGAATACGTTTTTTTAAGTTGTTGATTTCAAATTAGTAACATAAACATATATATTGATAAAATATTAACTTTTATTTCAATCAAGACAAACAAGTTTTGGATGCATTACAATATTTATAACTAATTTATAACCTTATAAGTCATTTGAAATTTTAGATTTATAAATGCCATGATTAGCCACATTTATATTAAGAGGGGAAAGAAAAAAAATTAAAAGAAAAAGAAACAAAAAAAAAATAAATTCAATTTAGAGAAATTTTTTGATGCATTACATCAAAATGATTCCATTGCAACCAAATAACTTACTGCAAACACTGTAGCACCAAATAAATATGAAACATGATAAAATGTTATAAGAAAACTACATTCCCATAAAATGAATTTTAGTATGATAAATTTATTCGTATAAAGAAATATATACAGTGTATTTTAAAAAGTTACTTTAATGTTACAAGGATACAACAGATAAAAAAAAAATTTGCTAACTATATACAGAGTACTATATGAATTATTTTAAGGGAGTTATCAAATTAAAATAAATCATAGAATTTTAAAGGAAAAAAATATTTTTTTAATCTTGGATACAATGTATATTTTGAGCTCTTTCTGCAACCTTATTTCTCACACTCACCCAAATGCAATCTCTTATGTAGAATCTTAGAGGTTTATTTGCCCATTCTTCCCCAGCAGAATCAATACCAATCCTTTTACATGCTATAATATCACAGAATAGAATGTCTTTTCCATCTTCTAACCATAAAATGTCCGAGGTACAAAGATCAACTTTATTGAACTGCTTTTCAATCTTTAAGGCTTGGCATAGTTTTGAAGGTCCACTACACAAATCTTTCTCCTTTAAAACAGATGAATTCTTACGTTTTACAGAACGAAATCTGCACATTGTCGAGGTATTTTGTAAAGGTTCTAAAGCCCGTATTAGAACCGCAGAGCCTTCCTCTAGACTAGAAATATTGAAACAAAAATACATGCCATATATTGTATATACATATGCAGTCCCTGGATGTAAAAACATTGCTTCATTTCTTTCAGTTTTTTTGCCCTTATATGAATGGCTTGCTTTGTCAACAGTACCCAAATAGCATTCCGTTTCAACAATTCTGCCACGTAAAATTTCACCGTTTTCTAATTTTCTAACTAATACTTTTCCTAAAAGACTCTTGGCTAATGTTGCGCAAGGCTGTTCATAAAATGACTTTGTAAGCTTATTATTTTCCTGCGCTACTGAAACTAAACTTACATTGCTATGTTCAGAATCGATAGGGTTGTCATCCGTATCTTTTTTTAGTGCCTTGTGCTCTATGTTATTTTGTGTATAATTGGCGGCTTTTTGAGAGAGTCTGGAAGATAATGTTCGCTTTTTTCCTTGTTTATTCATAGTGGTAGGTTAGTAAAACCATTTAATTAATATATTTACGAAAATTCAAAATTATTTCAAACATCCAACTTCCCCCCCCAAAAAAAAAAAATGAAAGTTTTCAATTGTTTCCTTCTAAAGATAAGTTGAATCATTTATAAAAAAATTTATATTCTCTCTTTAATAAGAATAAATAAAACTCATCTGAGAAACTGTAACAATACTTGCATTTACTCCCGTTTGTATATATGAATACATGTTGCCAAATAAAGATAGAAATTATTTCATGAACCGTCTCGATAATTGCAACATATGAATATTGTATTTAAGTTTTGACTGAAAGGATTTAAGAATTACAAATAAGGATATGATTCGAGGTATTTTTTTCGTAAGAAATTTTCATTCATGTATTAAAATGAAAATAAAGTATGTTAATTTTTATTCCTAAATATTTTAGTAAGTTTCTAGAATTTAAATTTAATGTGAAGTGAAGAGAATTTCTTATGTGTTGATCAGTGTTATTTGCGGCGAATTTGTGGCGCAATAAACATAATTGGAACGAATTAAGAAATAATTAAGTAAATAAAGCTTAAGATAGTATTTCAAAATGGTGAAGCTGACAGCAGAGTTGATTCAAATGAGTGCTCAATTCATTAATACAGTTAGAGATCGACAGTTGAATTTGAGAGGTATAGTAACATGATCTCAAATATTCGTTAACCATTTTTATTCTCTAATCATGCAATATTTTAAAATAAGATTTATCCGTAGTTATTTGAATTTGTGTTACGTGAACAAATTATTCCATGTCAACAAATTTCTTAGTGTGGGAAAATGTTTTGAATTAGGAATCCAGTTTAAAAGGAGGTAATTGGTTCGGCATAGCAACTTAAGGGAGGATTCTACTTCGAAACTTAAAGGAAACCCACATTTACATCCTAAAAAAGATTTCATTCTGGGGCTTTTTTTTAGATTCAAATTACTTTTCAATTCTTAAGAAGTGCCGTTCAAATATCTTTAGTGGAGTTGGTATTTGCCCTGAATATCAGACTGTGATTAATTCATAGGTGAACTTATCCTTGTTCTAAGAAGCAGTCTTATGATTTCCAACAGTTTCAAATAATTGTAGATAATGACAATACATCCACTCATGATAAACTTCCAAATGGGTATCTTGTGAAAATTCATGCATCTTACAAATATTCTAGCAAAACACTTATACAATCTTCTTTCAACACCTCAAGACATCTATTCTATCTTTACATGTTTTTTTATTCCATACTTTATTTCTCCAAATTTTTAGCTGTCCATTTCCACAATTATACCAGGTCCCCAAAGTTTTGAGCTGTTATTAAGGTTTATTGTTATTAACATAAGTCATGCAAATATCTTGACCGCTAGCCTTTAGTATCGCCCACCCAAATTTTGGTACTTGTCTATTAAAGCGGCGCCCACCGTATTAAGAATACGCCAAGCAAACGTAGTGCGAAATTGAAATGTAGGAAAACAAATAACAAGCCAATAAATAATAAAAAAACATTTAATAATCTTTTATATGTTAAGTGATAAATCTCATCCCAATAAGTATTATAAAAATTTAGATGTTTAATATTAATATTTCCATTACTTTTATAACATCAATCTACATTAATGTAGACATGGCGTTAACTATTTCATAAAAGCATTTTTTTTCCCTACATATTTCCTCCGTATAAATTCTGCCAGAAATGATTCTAGGTTACATCAAGCCATGCTGCTCTGTTTCTTGTTACATCACTTTTCAGAACCCCACATTCTTTCAACATTTTGCGTATGAACTCCCATTGACGGATCTACTAAATTGTACTTATGGTTCACCGTGAAATGTGTAAAACCAGCATCTTCAAGTTCTTCAATCCTGTACCCCTTCCAACAATCTGAATAGATAAGTTGAACTTTCTTGTGCATGTTCCAAATTTTTTCCAAGCAGTGTATTTGCATCTGTGTTCGATATTTGAACAAAAAAGCACTCGCCTTCTTCCCAACATATTCCACCGAAAATCCACTTTTGCGGAAGTACTCGACCCCTGTTGTTCTTACGCCGTACAAATAAATTTTCATCAATCTCCACAATTTTATCGGGTCTAACCATACGCTTATTAAATTTCAGAATAAGGTGTAGAGAACACTCTTCTCGCATGTAATGATTCCAATCCACTGTTGCATCTTTTGACATATTCAGTTGATTGCGACACCATTTAATGGATGTCAACTCCTCTGCCCAACAGTAGATAAATCGTATTGCAGTAATGCACGATATTCTGGAACCGCTGAACCAATTTCCAACACAGAGACCCTTCTTATTTGAACAACTTGTAATGTTGCACCTCCAAATACTTTCTTCATTAAGATATAACATCATGACGAGACCTCTTTTGCGTAATAATGTTTCAGTAAAAGTCCAGGCACCCATTTCGCTATTTGGCGAATTGAAAATTGTTAACGACATTTTCAAAGGCAACAAAATAGGTATTTAAAAAAAATACGAAATTGGTAATGTTAACAGGCAAGCGATATTTTCCTAAAATGATGAAGTAGTGTTTCTTTAGGACTGCAACCCTAGGAGTTTACAACCAAACATGGCGATATATCTAACTGATTAGCGATTTTCCGACCACATCCGAAATCGTAGTTTGGCGGGCTCCGCAATAATGGACAAGTACCCAAATTTTTCGCCAAAAAATACCGACAAGTTTGGCGATAAATGATCATTTGTATCAACCCATACAACATCCCATTGGATGGTACTCTAAGCAATACCTAAGTTTTAAGAAATAGTTTTTATAAGAAAAAAAGAAAATAAATTTCCAAAATTACAAAGTTTTCTAATTGTTGCAAGGAAAATATACAATACTATCATTAAAAGATCAGGTTCATTATATCTTTTGGATTGTTTTCTATATGATGAGTAAAATATTTTGTATATATATATATATATATATAAATATTTTTAAAAGTAGCTCTTAAATGCAGATATATCCAAAAAAATCATGTCCATTTTCAACTTAAAGGAAAAGAACTTTTTGACGAAAAAAATTCTTTTATAGTTCAATAAAATGATTGATATACATTATTAGGTACACACACATAAAAAAAATTCCTAAATTGTGTGAATAATTTTTAAAACATAAATGTTACAAAAGAATCTTAAACTCAGCATTTTATTTTCACCCTTATGTCCTAATACCCTTAAAAATATCTATAAATTTGCTATTGGAATTATTGTAAAATAAATCTTCCATCATCAAGGAATGGGACTAAACTGATTCCAACCCTAAATTGCTTTGTGCTAAAAAGATATTGCCATATTATAAATTGGAAAATTTAAAAGACTGTGATCTGTATTTGAATGCTATGATAAATGTGGGATTAATATAATGGATATGTTATCTTATTTCAAACCTTTTACAATATGTATTTAACACCAGAAATGGTTTCCCAAAAGTAATCACTATTGACTATCAATTCATATGAACCTATAAGAACTTTATTTATATAAGAACCTATAAGACATCTGTACTCACAAGTAGTAGATTTCTTCTACAACTGGGAAAATTAGTTCTTTAAATGTTGATTGAATTTTCCATATTCTATCATTTGTGTTAGATACAAATATGCCAGTTAAAATAATCAATTTTCTGAGGATTGTTTGAGCTTCTAAATTCTGTTTTAAAAGTATTTAAGCTCTTTTAAAAATATTTTACATTGTGTTTAATTTAAATTAATATATGTAATGCAATTTTTTGATCTTGAATAACTATGTTATTGAAAGAGTATTCTTTATATAGGTACTTTGGAACATTATTGCTTTGCTGGATTCTTTTTCACAATTTCTTGCTCTTAAATGCATTTATCTGTTTTATTATGTTTTGTGTCATGTTTCTGATTTGTATACTGATATTACACTATAAAATTTAAATATTCCTCTGGCCCAGAAGCGATTAATTTTAATTTGTTCACACACTGTTAAATTAATTTACATAAAAACATGCAGGGGCTGAGGAATGCTACAATGAAAAGTTGTGCTGTCCTTCTCAGGTATGTATTTTGCTGTGATTCTTTTTAAGTTCAGAGATAGAAATAGAAGTTGCCTGGTTGTATGCTTTATTTTTGTTTGTTTTTATATTTGTTTTCTCTTGTTTGTTGAAACATTTTAATTCCATTTATTTATTGCTTTAATAAAAGGCTGACAACTTCCAAATAATTTGAGAAAAATAGTATTTTGATAAATAGTTTGTTATTGACTTCATGTTTAAAAGGTAAAATCAAGTATAAAGAAAATTAAAATCAAAATACATTAGATCAAAATAATATTGTATCCAACAAGTTTGCTGAAAATGTATATAAGGTATTATATTTGGAATAAGATAACTTGATTTCTAGATTAAATTTTATTCATAAGAAATGTTTATTTTGTAATTTATGTATGGTGTTGCAGAATTTTTGGTTTTGAGAATTTTTTTAAAAATTTTTAATTGATAATTTAAATAAAATCTTCTCTTCAGAGTAACAAATTTTAATCTTTGATGTTTGTGTATAAGATAATAAATTTAATCATAATGAAGTTAATTGAAATATTAATGTTTTATTTCAACAGTTGAAGATAATCAGTTCATTTAAATCAGCACTATCAAAATGTATTAAAATTAAATTTTTATTGCAATTTTTGAAGTAAGTTATCTTCACCATAAACTTAAATGTACTTTATTATTGATGTATTTATATTTAATTTGTAATTTTAAGTCATCTGGCTATGTTTGCTAATCTGGTAAATTATTAATTTTAAAAAATAGTACAATTACATTATCAAAGTTGTATTATATTTAATATTTTATTATTATATATTAACACTATTGATTGATCAATAACGTAACTTTTTTGCTTGAATGTCATAATATTTACCCTAATTTATATTTCAAAGTCAAATATAAGTTTTTTCATAGTTTTAGTTATTCTTTTCAGTGATGTACAGATTTTTAATGTGAAGCATTTAAAAAAAACTCTCAATCTAAACTCGACAGCATTTACATTAGAATGTTTTTCTTAACTGCAAAATTAGTGTTCATTCTTAGAGAGTTAGGATTCTGCCTTCTCTGCTTTTAATCTCAATTATTTCCCGGAACATGGTTCAAAATTATGAGATCCATCGCCAGTAACCTTCGTGTTTCTTACAAGTGTATGAAGTTAATAAATAATTAAAATTCATGTAACTTCAGTATACCATTTTTACGTTTTTGCATATTCAAATTAATTACAGAATGATTTAAACATTTTTCATACTTCATAAAGAGAATTTTTTTTCATTTTATTAAAGAAAATCCTTCAATTACGAATTATGTGAAGATTATTCAGCAAGTCTTTAGAAATTGCAAGAGATGGTGCTTGTAGCATCAAAAATGATGTGTTTTTAGTAAGCATCATATTAGCTAGGTGTCTAAGTCTCAGTTACTTGTCTTGTGTGTTCATGATCAAAACTCCTTTTGCTCCTCAAAAGTTCTTCGTCCTACCTAACTTTTCCAGCCGATGAGACCATCTTTGCTAATTTTTGCAAAAGGTCCACCAGAAGCATTCCAATGTTTTGATTTCTGGGGCATACTGATGTATCCAGGTCTCATTGGCAGTTATAAATCGAAGTCAATTTTGAAGCCAAATTTTGATTTGGCAGCACATGATTACCAAATCAAAACTAACTGATGAATCAGCGTAATGTTTTGGCTCCATTTAACAGAGGGAGCCCCTAATGGTAACTGCAATTTACCTTAATGATGAAACCTGTCTTCAAATAAAAGTACTTTTTGAACCACCCTCGAAATCACTCTTAAGTTTTAATTGTATTGTTACAAAATTGTACCTTTTTATGAAATTAGAAATGTTTCTTACCAATTTTTCTGCCCTGGTTGTTTTCAGGCTTAGATTGAACTGTGCAAAATAATTTTTCAGTGCATTTATAAATAAATGATTCTCAAACAATTTCTCGCTTTTAAGTTTCCATTCCCTTTAGAATAAAATTGATTATTTAACTTTCTTTTCAGTTAATATGACACCAATTTCAATTCTGTGCGTCTTATTGACATTAAAGTATTCTCCCCCCCCCCCTTCTTTTATACTCTTAACACTGTGTCCCTTCTCAGGTTTAGAGTAAATTTTGTTTTTCCTGAACTAAATCTTAGTCATGTAATGTCTTTTACATTGGCTGTACTTATGAATCTAAAACTCAGTAGTGGATTTAAATGTTTATTTGTAAAAGAATTTTAGAAAGCCTTTTATGATTTTTTAAAAGTTATACTTAAAATGGAGTTACACTTTTATAATTTTGATATGTATCTTGTGTGTGATTAATGCACAATGTATTAATTTTTTTTATGAGTAAAGCTTGTATAAAAAAAATCACTTTTTAATTTTATTCAGGTTACAAGATAGGACAGATTGAAAATCTCGGAGCGACTTTGGTAAATATTTAAAATTGATATTTTTTCTGAATTCTAAGTACTAAAATGTGTTAACCAGGCATTACTCATGTAGGGTATCACATACCCACCTCCCCTCTTTTTTCAATGTTTCTTCCTACCCTTTTTTGGAAAATGAGTGATTCTTCATGTAGTTGACTCAAAGGTCATAACTTTAACCCTTTCGCTACCGGAGGGAGAAAAGAGTAGTGCTTCACTGGGCCTGTGGCTTTTTACCGCGGAGTGACACGCTGGGCCCAGACGATTTTAGATATTAAGCCTAATTCGTGAAAAAAATTCCTCTAAAATCGACTATTTATTAAAATGTTTTGGTATTTACATATATTATTTAAAATGCATTAAACTTAATTGATACAAATGAGAAGAAAAAAAAAGATTTAATCCAAAATTGAATGTTTTATACATAAAAAATCATACTTTTAAGAAAATACAAAATATATTTACATATGTTATATAAATTTCATGGTGTAATGATGTGCCATTATATAGAATATATAGATATAAAAGATAAATCTTATTTTGCTGTATGGTATGTTTATAAATAAAAATTCAATGCGTAGTAAAACGTCACATGTCTTGCACACATATTTTGACACTTCACGCAAGATTTTGAGCAAAGGGCACATCTTAGTCCCCCCCCCTTTTTTTTAAAAAAATTTTTTTTTATAGTCTATATACAGATTTAGATTATTTTCGCTAACATTACTGTCAGTTTCATTTATTATTTCGCAGATCTCAGTATCAGATAAACATTTTCTTTTTGTCATAACTGTTGCTACAAATAAAAATTGACTAAATAAAACGAACAGCTGAGAACATCTGTTACCAAAAGTCCTGACCCCCATAAAGGGCCATAAATTCTCCTTCGAACTTCTAAGAAGCTAGGAAAGAAGAAAAAGGCAAACCAAAATCAAGTGCACTCTTTAAATCATGTCATTACATTTAAAGAGCCGAGCCGCAACAGGAGCTTTTAACAATCACCCCCTTCCTGGTAGCCAGAAGTGAAATCCAAGCCCATATCCACAAAGTCAACACTCCAAATTACCTATCTATATAGATTTCACGGTATTGTAACACCATATAGTAACATTAAAAAATCAAATAAATGTTCTCATCAAGCGTATTGCCCGTAATACGCTGGAAGTGAACAGGTTAAAGGGGAAGAACCTGTGAGCAAATTATAAAAAAAATATTTATTTATCAGCTCTCCAGGTATGTCACACCCTGCACGTGCTTTTCTGTTACAGTTTTAAAAACATGAATGTGTTTCTAATTGCTTGTTCTATGTGGCACTTTTTCTTGATTATGAAGAAGAAACTAGTATTTAAGACATTTATTGGATGTAGTATCTTTGGACAAAGGAAGATTTAATGGCGGTAATGAATAACCAGAAGATATGAAGTATGACAGTAATCATGATTCTGTTGCAAAAATTGACTCAGATTCAGAAGATGATGATATAGAATATGATAACAGTTGCTTTAAATAAAGGAATAAAGAAAGAGCTTGAAAAAAGAGAAATTCCTTCCAAACATCAAGAGTGTCTTCAAAAAACATTATTAATAAACTTCCTGGAAATGCATATATTTCAAAAGATGTCACTTCAGCTATAGAAGCATGTAATTTACTAATCCCTCCTAAATTGATTTAAACTGTAGTAAAATGCTGTATTGTATCGATAAAAGATCGTTTTCATGAGAAAGAGATGCTAAAAAAACAATCAAAGCTGAAGTGAAAGCTATTATTGGAATATTATATATTTTTAGTGTAAAAATGTACATAAATCGCCACATGTAAACATAAAAGTTCTCCGTGCATTAGACGGCACCGGAATTGAGATATTCTGGAAAACTATGTCTGCAAGCCATTTCAATTTTCTTATGAGATGTCTACGCTTTGACAAAATTAGAACTCGTTAAATAGGAAAACATTGAGATATATTGTTTCCAATATGAGATTTGAAAAAATTATGGAAAACTACTAAAAATCGTATAATATTGGTGATTATGTTACTATAGATGAGAATTTTATACTTGGAATACAGAAGTGCACACTGGTAATCGGCCAAAAGGGCTATTTGAAGTAGTCCTAGTAGTGTTGTAAAAATTTCAACCGAAACCCTTCATAGCTGAGGGGGTAATTTGACTTAATTACTGGTATACGTCTTACTCTCTGTCACAGGAGCTTTTGCAGAAAAAAATTAACTATTGTTGAAACCATTAGAAAAATGAAAATTCCCCCAACATCTTTAGTTTTCAGGAACAGAAATAATTTATTCCTCCATGTTTTGTTTCCAAAAAAAGAAACAGCAATTGTGTGATATACACCCAAGAAAAATATGAATGCTGTTTTACTTTCAGAAATGCATTATGAATGACACAATAGATTCATCTACAGAAGAATTGGGGGGGGGGACTTGAAATCATCACATTTTACAATTTAATTAAAGCCACAGTTGATGATGTTGAAGAATTGGCCACAACATATTCTACAACTAGAAAATGTAATCATTGGCCCAAGGTTATATTTTTGCTTTGTTGAATGTTGCAGCAATAAATGATAGCATCCTTTTGTTATCTACGAAGAAACTCCTACTCAAAATCAAACCAAATATTTATATTAAAAATGTTTGAGATTCATGCTTGCGGAAGAAAGAATAAAAGAAAAATACTAGCCAATAGGCAATACTTCCAAGAAACTTAAAAAAAAAACTAAGATCCAATGCTGAAGACATCGCACCTCCTGCTAGAAAAGCCAAAGGACTCGAGGTGAGAAATGCCCTAATAAAAAGGACAGAAAAACTACTTTTACTTGTGAAAAGTTTGAAAAACACATATTCATGGAACACATGGCATGTATTTACAGAAAATGTGCAGACTAAATCTTTTAACATATATATATAATTGTATTATTCTAATTTTATGCTTGCGTGGAACACGTGGCATGTATTTGCAGAAAATCTGAAAACTGAATGTAAGTTTTATTTGTAAATATATATTTACTATTAAATTCTGCTATTTTAATGTTTTTTTTGGTAAAGATTCAGAGGTAGGAAACAAAATTAATCGTGCATGTTTGTGAGATAATCTGCATGAGTAATTCTGTTTGTTTTTTATGTGTGAGTAATGCCGGGTTAATGTTAGATTAGAAAGGTAAATTTTAAAAAATTATTTTGTAGAACAATTATATTGAACATTATGATATTGCTATGTCAATTTAAATTATAATTGGAATAAAATGTATTGAAACACTACTTTTCTGCTTTTATGTATCTTATTTTTAAATTTAATCTAAGTAATGCATGCATTTTATGTTTCTAAGCCACTCTAGCTATATTATCTTTCAGTCTTGCATAAGTAGCGTTTTTTAAAATTTATTTGTAGAAATTTTTTTTTAAATCTGCTTTAAGTAATCTAAAATTAAATACCATTGCAAGTTAAAAACAATTTTAAAGCTGAAATTATTTTTTAATGATATTTTTTGTAAGAGCTGTGTAAATGCTTTTGTAATGTTTGGTTATGAAAAATATTTTTCGTTGGTTTTAAATGCTGAAAATTTATCATTTCTAAATATTAGTATTTATTAATTTTACATTTCTTTTAGGACCAGTTTGATTGCATTGATTTTTCAGATAATGATATCAGGAAACTAGATGGGTTTCCACAGTTAAAGAGATTAAAAACTATTCTGATAAATAATAATAGAGTTTGGTAAGTAATATTTTGAAATATTAAAAAATTAGGTTTAAACTTTCTAAAATGATTTTAAAATTCTGAACTTTAATTTAAACTTTTGAAAATTAAACTTGCTTTTTCATTTGTAGCCGAATTGGTGAAAATCTGCAAGAAACTCTTCCTAATCTTGATAGCATCATATTAACCAATAATCACATCCAAGAATTAGGTGATATTGATCCCTTGTCTACAGTAAAAACTTTGACAACACTAAGGTATGTTTATTTTATGTATTTATAAATTATTTAAAATACTTATTTTTCAGTGGTCTAATTTGCTCCATTTATTTTGAAAATTTGATTAGTATTTAAGGTATTTTTATGTGTTTTTAGGTCATTTTTTTATAGTATGTTCTGCTTGTAATTTATTTTAAAAAATTATGATACATATTTTATCATAAGTTTGTTGAAGTGAAGAATATGAATTTTAAATTTCAAAACAATGCTGAAAAGTTTAGGAATTTATTTATTGTAAATGATAAATTCTTAACATAGTTTTAAGAAACAGAAGTTTTATTGAAATTTTTCTTTTTAATTATTATGTAAATTATTAGAAAGTAAGGTATGTTTTAATGTGCATAATTCTATTTTTTTAAATATTTTAAAGTTTTGTAATGGTGTAAAACCAAAAAATTCTAAGGGATAAAACTTAACATCAAAATTAATGCATTAGTTGTATATAAGTAATTTTTAAATAAAAAAATTATAAAGAAGAGGCATCACAAAATTAACTGATGGTATATTAATAATCATATAACTTGTTTTAGCTGAAATATTAAAAATAAAGTATGAATTAGTGCAATAATGTCAAAATAAACCAATGATTTTTAAACTAAATTGATCTTATATTGATAAGGCAGTAAACAATTTTCTTAAAAATGATTTAATAACTGTTTCATTAGCAATGATGTGTAATAGGCTAATAACTTTGTCTAAACACCGTATCTTCTTTTAATGACAAAGAAATGATATTTTTTTTATATAATATATTTAGAAAGAGAAATTTTTAAAACAACAATGATTTTCTTTCAAAAAATATGTTGGATTATTTTGAGTTTTTTTTTAAAAAAAAAAATGTTTAAAATTGATAATGTTTAAAATCCAATTCTTAAAATGTATCATGGTTTTCTCAAAGATGTATACAATTATTTTCAATATTATGCAATTAATATTTAAAAAAATGTTAAAGATACTGTGAAATTTCTTAGCTATCATGTCCCTGAAAATCTCATTACAAGTGTTTAGAATTAATTGCTTCCCATTGTTCACTTCAACAAAAAGCAACTGGTGTAAGCAATATAGTGATAAAGCACTAATATCTACTCTATAAATCAATTATTAATTTAGTCCTGCTATATGCTCCCTTTGTCTGGGTATGTATAGCTATTAAATACCCAGGAGGTTTGCATGTTTTTCTCAGCTGATACATTTTATTCATGACTAATGCTGTTTATTTTTCCATGTATGAAGTCCCTGCATTGTTATTTCAAAATTTAACCTACTTGATGATACTTAATCTATATCTCTATGAGCCTTTTTATAAAATTCATATCTTTTAGTTATCTATCTTGAGTTTGAGTTAATCCACCTTATACTTGTAATGATCTAGCCTTTTCCAGCTCATAAAAGTGTCTTAAAGTCATCTTCAAGTGTTTCTTCACCAACTTTTTCCAAAAGATAAAAAGCTGAGAATTTTTTAATATATTGTGAATCTTGACTACATTTGGCATCTCACTAAATCTTACTTTGTAGAAAATAATATAAATTATAAAGAATATGTTCAAAGATCCACTAATTGGCAAGTTTAACTTATTCCCCCCCCCCCCTCCCTAAAAGCATCCACTTTGTAATTTTTTCTGGAGTCTAATAGTAATACAGTTTTATTTTTGCTTTTCTCAATATATTCTTAGTGTTTGTTCTTTATGAATTCATTGCTGAAGTTTTATTGATTTTTTTTAATATGTAATAAAAAATCTAATTGTTAAATTTTAAGTTAAAAATAGTTTAAGTAAATCACTGTAGTTAAGAGGAAGAGCAACAGAGTACTTGTAATTCTAGAAACTATGAAATTTTCTGATTTTTTTTATCCAATTTAGTATAATACATCCATCTCAAATTAACTGTATGTTCTCTGAGATACATAAGAAAAATTTCCTGATGTTTAAAAGTTAAATTTTTAATTTCCATACGTTTAATTTTTCCCATCTTATTCCCTAAAATTTTCAATAAATGTTAACTCATTGAGGAACTTTGTGCTTCAAAGTAAATGAAATAACTTAATTTTGTTTTAATTTCATTTATTCTATTATACATTAAATTTAAATTTTAATCACGAAAAGGAAATTTGTAATGTTAATGATTAAAATTTTTAATTAATATGTTTTTGTATTAGGATTGCAGAGATGAGTATTTAAAAAGTTTTTAGTGAAAAGAAGTAGTCTCCTCCTCCTTAATTTTGAATTTCATGTTTAGAACGAATATTTTTTTTTTCTTTTATTAAGATTTTAAAAAATTCTTTTTCAGCTCATTATAGTGTCGTATATTTATTATTAAAATTTCTGAAATATGTTTTTTATTCATTGTTGTTAAATCTTAAAATCAGTTTGCTTTTATCACTTATTAACTGGCGTTTTCATATTACCACTTTCAGAATTATTGAATTCATAATTTCTTCTGGTATATGGATATATTTTCATTGAATCAAAGTGCCATTAAAATTAATTCTTAAACATTAATTTAAATTAACAATTTTTATGGTATTAATTGAAATTTTTCATATATGAGTGTCTTAGTAACCAACTTTTATTTCAATCTAAAATTATAGCAAACATTTTTCATAAGGGATTGATCTTTAGTTTGATAGTTATGTTTTTTTCCTGCAAATTATTAAAATACATTTTCTTTGGCATATTTAGCATAAGTATAAATGAGTAATTATAAGTCAAAACACTAATTTGGCTTTGTAATTTTTTTTAATAATGCAGTGAATGTAATTACATTCATTTTACCTTCCAGCTTAATAAAGAATCCTGTTGCTTCCAAAAGACACTATAGACTATATGTCATTCACAAATTGCCTCAACTAAGGTTGCTAGATTTTCGTAAAATTCGTATGAAGGTAAGTTTTATATATATATATTTAATCTGTATTGCTCAGAATTGAAAATATGTTCAGTGCCTGTGATAAATGTTTTCCAAGTAAAAAGCATTGATGTGAAAAATAACAGAGAAATTTGTGGGGAATTTTTCAGAAGCAATTAATTATCATAAATAACGTTTTCTTTTTACTCTCCCCCCCATTTCCAATTATTTTATTTAATATAAATTGGGAAAAGGTTATATACATGATAAAGTCAATTTATCAGCACCATTAAAATTAATTTTTTAATATTCATTTCAAATGTAAGACTACTTTCATTTCTAAGTCACAGAGACCTTTGTTTTTCTCTCAATTCTGTGGCCGTGGTAGCCTAGTAGTCTTGGTTTCAGATTTGTGACCGGCTGTTTTCGTTCAGTCACAGGTTCGATCCCTGGATACCAAAGACCTGCTGTGTAGCCGGGGCTAATGCACATTAAATCTGTTGAGGCCCAAAATCCTCCAGTTGGCGTGGTGTGGAAGTTAGGAGAGGGGGATGCCAGCTCAGGTGTTGTCCTCATCAATTGACTGAGGCTCAAAATTATGAGGTCTGTCACTAATAGCCTTCATGTTACTTCTAGTGCGATGTTAATAAAAACTAATCTAAACTTTCTCTCAATTCTATTACCCTTCAATTAGCTTCATGTTTCATCTGAAAACCATTAAAGTAGTAAAACTTCAGGGTGTCCCTTATCTAATGTATAAAATCTTTCAGCTTTCTTCCATCTTATCTCTTTTCTACATTTCATACTTGCCTAGAATACTGTGCAACTCTATGCGACATGCTGTGCTGATCTTTGTCATGGTTTGGATATGCTTAATTAAAGGCTCTAGCATTAAAAAGGGGAATGATCAGTAATATATTATTATTAGAAAGTTTAAGTGTAGTTGTTTTGATTGTGTTGATATTAAATTCTCCCTGAATAGTTGTATTATAATGCTGTAACCTACATATCCCAAATTCCTTCAAGTATAAGATGGTGTCATTTTTTTCCCCTTGTAAAATATCACCAATCTTGTTCATTAATAAATTTCTATAGTATGATAACATTTTGAATTCATTTATTGTGAAAAAATAGATTCATAAATGATACTGAAAATTATGCATTGAGTGTTAGTATTGTACTTTTGAAATATTGTAATGGAACTGTTCATTTGTGATGAGCTGGAAGAGTTTTTGATCAAGAGTCTAACAGTCATGATCCAGAGAGTTTTGATTGTGAACAATTTTTTTTCCGCCATTTGTTTTCACTGAAGGAAAATATACTCTTTCAATATTTTAAGGTTTTCGCTTGTAGATGAGGCAAGAGAAAAGGTATAAGCTTAGTACCTTAGCACTCACAACAAATTGTGCAATTTAAACACTTGCTTGTAACATTTTTAAACATTAAAATTTTGTGCGAACTGTTTACGCTTATTAAAATTTTATAAAATGAACACTAGGTACATATTTTGTATCTCTGTATTTATATTTTTTGAAATCAATATTTTAAAAATTTTATGATTGAAATATAAGCTATTTGCTTAACAGAAGATGATTTATTTTTTGTTATGTATTTTAAATAAATAGTACTGCTAAATTGTAAAAAATATGCATTTATTTGCAAGTATAATTGCAGAAATTTAATATTATTGTAATATTTGTTCAGTATTATAATATATTTTATGATTTTCCCCCCTTTGTGATGCATATGGTTTAATTGTATGAAAATTAGCATTTGGAGTTCATCTGCATTTATAGTTTTTATATACAAAAATCCTTCAATCTCTTGTGTGTGTGCAAGTGAAATCAAATCCAACTACTGGGAGGGTAATGAAAATGATGTTTTATTCTCGAATATCCAAGACAAGGCAACATACAAGTAGCTTAGCTTAAACAATAACAACATTAACAAAAACTCAGCACTTGTACAGATTAGCTACACAGATACAGGGGGGAAGCAGAATTTGTAATGACAGCCACAGTTGTATCACAGACAAATCTCTGCAGTAATACTCTGCGCTTCCAAGACAGACTTCAACAGATTTACTCAGCCAATGCCAACGGACTCCTGTTTGATCTCCTTAGCTTTACATTCTTGGCTATTTATAGGCACTTCTGTCAGATGCGAAGTCATTGTGAATATTCAGGAAAAGTCTGTAACTTTCTTCCCATTGGAGACATCATCCAGTTTCCAGTATTTTTTTTTTTTTTTTGTCAAAATTATCACTAAATAGGTTAAGGGGGTCATTGCTTAAATTTCCCTAGGTTGCCTGATGAAATCTCTGTAAATATCCTTTTTCTTACAAGAAATATTGCAGGGAAGCATAATCTGGCGTTTGTAACATATATACGAGGGCCATCCAGAAAGTAGATTACGTTTTCGTCTGTGTCCGCTAGGGGCGGGGCTAGCGCGGCCATCTTGGGGTCAGAGCGTTGCGCAGCTCAGTGGGCATCTAGCCGTGCTAGTGAGAGGTTCGTGCTGTGCTCTGTTCAGATACTGTGACGGTTTAAAATGTCTGCGTTAATTGAAAATCCCGCGAGCTGCGTGCAGTAATAAGGTTTCTGACTGCAAAAAACTGTAAACCGATAGAAATCTATCGGCAGCTTAGTGAAGTGTATGGGGACAACATTATCACTGAAGGTGGAGTGCGTCAGTGGGTCATAAGATTTAAAAATGGCCGAACCAATGTTCACGACGAAGATCGAAGTGGGAGACCCAGCATAGTGACTGCCGAACTTGTCGAAAAAGTCGATGCTAAAGTCCGTGAAAATCGAAATTTCACAATAACGGAACTTTCTTTGAGTTTTCCACAAATTTCGCGAAGTTTGTTGCACGAAATCATCAGCGAAAAGCTTGGTTACCACAAGTTTTGTGCAAGATGGATTCCAAAAATCTTGACAGAGGACCAAAAAAATCAGCGAATGGCTGCAGCGTTGAACTTTTTGGACGCTTATCATAAGGATGGTGACTCCTTACTCGATCGCATCGTTACTGGTGACGAAACATGGGTGAAACACGTGAACTGTGAAACGAAATTGCAATCAATGCAGTGGGGGCACACAAGTTCTCCCCAAAAACCCAAGAAATGCATGCAAACAATGTCGGCAAGGAAGATGATGGCGACTGTTTTTTGGGACAGAAAAGGTGTGATTTTGGTGGACTTCCTGGAAAGAGGCACTACAATAAACTCTCAAAGGTATTGCCAAACTCTCCAAAAACTCAGAAGAGCAATTCAAAACAAGCGCAGAGGAATGTTGAGCTCTAAGATCTTGTTGATTCACGACAACGCCCGGCCCCACACGGCAAATGTCACTCGTAAAGTTCTTGAATCTTTTAAGTGGGAGTTGTTTCCTCATCCGCCGTACAGTCCTGACCTGGCACCGAGCGACTTCCACCTATTCCCAGCAATGAAGAAGTGGCTGGCTATGCAGCGTTTTGATGACGACGCACAGCTGCAAGAAGAGGTAACGAAGTAGTTGAAGGCGCAGGCGGCCGAATTTTTCGACGAAGGAATTTCCAAGCTCGTACATCGCTACGATAAATGCCTTAATTTGAATGGTGACTATGTAGAAAAGTAGTATTTGAGTGTGGCTTTCATCTGTATATAATAAAATTTGTTTCCTATAATTTGTTTATTTTTTATTCCAAAACGTAATATACTTTCTGGATAGCCCTCGTACTTTAAACATACCATGTTGTAACTATTTATAATTTTTTATTTACATATTATGTAGGAGAAAGAAGAATCAGCCAAATTATTCAAAGGCAAGAAGGGAAAGAAACTGGAAAAAGAAATTGGCAAAAGGAGTCGAACATTTGTTCCTGGTGCAAATGTTCCCAGCACATCAGCAGAGAAACCTAGTGGGCCTACTGTTGCAGATGTAGAAGCAATTAGAGTATGAAAGATTTATCTTTTGAACAATTTGGTTGTTTTATTTAATTTTTTAAAGTTTTCCCTTGAATTTTAAATAAAAAAAAGTGCATTAAATATTTTTTATGTTTAAGATTAGAAAAGGTCCACATTAAATATTTTTGGAGTATTTAAAAACTTTTAGTGTTTTTAAGGTAATTCAATTGTATTAATTAATCCTCTTTTTAAAATTGTATAATCTTTCTTCAATCATTGTATTGATTTCTATGAAAGATGTTGTGAATTTTCAATAAAATTGAAATTTACAAATTTCTGTAAATTTAAAAAGAAATTTTATGTACATGTTTAAATAGTAAGTTTCACAGTATTTTGGCATTTGTATTGTATTGTTTTCGTTAGTTAGTAGTTTTTATTAACTTTACAAAAGTTTGAAAACTTCTCAAATATTCTATTTAATTTATTATACGTTACTGAATGTTAGTGTTTTGAATTGTAAGTTTTTGTAGAAAAAGTTGTTTAACATCTTCATTTAATTGAATTACTAATAAATGGATATGCAAGTCATCAAAAAATTTATCACCCTAATTAACTTCTATAGTTCTCATTGAAGCTAGATAAAATTGATATTACTGTTGATATCTGAAAGGGAACTTAATTATGCATGTCAACACTTTCTGATTTCTCATTGTGAAAATAGCCTAAATTTCAAATTTCATAAAATTATGCTTAAACATTGCTCATTGGGAGTTTTAAGAAATTTATTTCTTAATGTAAAAGGAATGCCTTAAACATTTTATGATATAAAATGTTCTGTTCAAGAGTGTATGCAAATAATCAATATGTATGTATTCTACAAATATTTTGGACTGCGGTATTCAAAGTCGTGGCTGGCGGTTTTCGTGGGTTCATGCCTCTAAAGACTACTGTGTACCTCGGGTTGATGTACATTAAATCTTTTGAGGCTCAAAGTCCTCCTGTGGTGTGGTTTAGAAGCTAGGGAAGGGAGGTGCCAGTTCAGGTGTCATCTTCGCCACTTGACAGAGTTTCAAAACTACAAGGTCTATCGCTAATAGTCCTCATGTTGCTTCTAGTGCAACATCTGTAAAAACAATCAATCTACAAATATTCTTAAAAATGTAAAAAATTTGATACTTTTACAGAAATTGTAAAATGTTAAATACTGCTTTAAAAACAAGTTATTTGTTACTTTCAAAAAAAAAAATTGTATATGGATTTTCTATAACCTGAATTCCCAATTCCAGTGAAATTCCAATTGTTTAAAATATCCAAGAATAAAAATTGATCCGCATATCATGCATTGTTAAAAAAAAAAAATTAATTATGAGTAATATATTTTACATAAGTAATAAAATAAAGAGTAACTATAAGAAAATTTGTTAAAAAAATTGGAAACAAATTGTTTGTAGAATCTTTGTGAACTAATTTAATATATGGGTCCCCAAACAGTTTATCCTGAATATCTAAGTAACTTATTTTTGGATCTGTATGTGTAACTATGAACATAATTCATTCCATATTAATTTTGCAATAAAGAAAAGGGGGAGTATTATGAAAAAATTCTTTTTTAGAATTTAACAAGTTGGTTAATGTTGTACTTTTTTTTTTTCTGTGAGCCAATAACATTGATATCAATTTTAATCCTGCTGCAATGAGAATTGTGAAAGTTATTGGTGATACCTATTTACCTTGACAAAGCAAAAGAATAATTTTATGAAAGAATTTAAATGTCTGATCATTTAACTGTTATAATTTTAATGATAAAAACTGAACTTCATTTTACCCTTTTTAATTATATCAAAAACCTAAAAATTAAAAGACTAAAATAATTTTTTGAAAGAAAAAGCTGTATGTGTATAAGTTTTCAATATCAGTATTTGCTTCTGTGGTTATACAGGAAAATTGTTTGAATATGCATAATAAATTGAATTTACACCCTCTCATTTTAGTCAACATTAATGATTTCAATAATTTTTTTAAAAGGAATTAAAATTACTCTTTCATTTATCTTAAAGAATATTTTTCCCATTACATTATTATTAATCAAAATATTATTGATTTATGCAACTTTCTGGGTGTTAAAAGATTTGGAACATACTATTGAAGTATATATGTTTGAGGCTACTTGATTTATGAGATAATTAAAAGATTGTACCTCCCAAATTAATGGTTAATGTCATTTATGAATTAATTATATTGGATTTTTTATAATAATTTGTCAATAATTTCATATACAATAAGATTTTCATTGTTTATTGTTTATATTTTTAATATTTTCCTGTAATATGTAATAATAGGAAGCAATTAAGAATGCTACCACTTTGGAGGAAGTAGAACGGTTGAAACAAATGTTAAAAACTGGACAAATCCCAAGAAAAGAAGTTGCATCCTCACAAAACAAAGGTAAATTCTTATTTCTTTGAGATTTCAAATTAAAGGTCAAATTAAACTGACATTTTTTGTAAGCTCTTATACAAGGAAAATTATGTAATAGAAACTTATATTTTGCAAATAACTTTTATTACAAAAATCTTAAGATGGATTATAACTCACATAAATAATATAATACTGAATGTTCTGAAAATTCCCTTATTGATGTTTTGTGAATGTACTATACAAAAACAACAAACTTCAAAGCAATTATTTTTATACTATACTTCTAGTGTTATTTTGAAAATATTTTTGAACTTGCATTTGCCACAAATGATCAAAATATCTGCCCTTTACTTGGAGACAAAGCTGAACTCTTAGAAATAAATGCATGTAGAGATGTTATGATTGACTTTTTGTATCCTTAAAGTAATTGCTATTTTCAAATTGTTTGTTGTTTGAGGATTATTTTACAACTTTGCTCTATAAATATCCTTACAGAAAAAATTCAGAGTATTCTTAGATCAGGGGAATGAGGTGTTAAAGATTTCTTGAGATGAATCGATTGCTTGAAAAGTTTTGAAACGTGCTGGTTGTTTCATTATTCGTGTGACATACTGCACCATCATTCAGTAATCACATTCCCTGACTTTTTTTTCTGTGGGAATATTTAAAGATCAAAGTTGATGAGAAAAAAATCCTGAAACAATTAAAGATCTGAAAATTGTTATTACTCAAAGGATACAAGAAGTCATGCCTAGCATCTTGAAATTCATTTCTTATGATGTGAGTAAAAGGGTTCAGCTTTGCATACAAAGAAAAGGTGGTCATTTTAGAGGTTTGCAGTAAATGTTAGTTCTAAATTTTTTTTCTTTGTTATGCAGGAGGTGCTTGTTTTTAAGTTTGTTGTTTTTCACATGATAAATTTATGATTTATCAGTATAGGGATGTTTAAAATACATATTACTTATATTTTAAGATATCTTTCTCCTAGAATAATTTATACATGATTTATTTACCCCAATCCTTTAATTTTCATTCAATTTAGGTGTTTGAAACATTTTTAAATTTCCTTGTAGATTGATAAAAGTGATATAAACAATAGATGGCATTTGCTTATGAAAAAACAAAACTTCACATTACAAGGTATTTTAAAATCTGTCTCTAACATATTATTAAAAGAGCATTGATATTTTAAAATTCAACGTCAATGATGTGCATTGCTTGAAAAATTATTTGCTGGTACTGTCTAAAATTCTCTATGTTCTTTAAGAATAAGTCATAATAGAAAATGGCCAAATCACCCAGTAAAAATTAGCCCCCTTCTTATCAATTTTATTCTTAATTCAATTATTTATTTTTGTGATCACAAAAAATCCATCTCCTTCCTAATTTGTTGTTTTTTATAATTATGTGTTGTAATTTTCGTCAATAAAGTTAATTTTTGTTTGTTCTGCTTGAATGGTTTTAATTTTCAAATAGAATTTTACTTTTGTTATTAATTATGCTTGTCTTAATGTTTTTTTTTTACTGTACCAATTGGTTGAAGAAAGAATTTTAGACTTTCATCAATGTATTTACCTATAATTACAATTTAAATTTCCTTCTAAATTTAAAAAAAAAAGGAAAAACATCTAAAATTACAATAGTCTCGATTATGGTGTAGTTATTGAACCAGAGCACTGTTAGACTACTATAAAATTATATATGGTGCATGCAAATATAGTGTCAAACACACAAATTAACTAAAACTATATACAATTCATTTTTATTGATAGTTTATATTATTCAATCGAAGAAGAAAGCATAAAATGTTTGTAAAGTCGGTATGTTTGCGTAAAAATGTCGGATTATTGGCAGAATCAGAAAGGTGAAATGCAGTATTATAGAGTGAGTACTTTTTTAAAAAAAGTTACAAAATCCTGTAGAAGATTAGATATTCAATGTGGTGATTCATCATTGTATTCTGTAGAGAAAAGATAAGAACTTAGCTTGATTCTTTTATCATTCATGAAAGAAGATTATGGAAAGGTGTTGGTTCCTTTTCAAAAGTGAAAGAATTTCATTGATGTGCCTTTCTTGAAAAATTATTTATTGGTTCTATTCTAGGAAGAATAAACATATCTGAAATCCCATATGCCCATGAAGAATAAATCATAATAGAAAATTACCAAATCACCATACATGAAAGAATTATTTACATCCTTGAAACAACTCTTTTGACTATGAATGTTTTTTGATAAAGCTTGCATTCAAATGCTGATCTGTATTTCAAATTTATTTATTTTATTTTATTATTTTTTTTTTAATGTTTGTTAGGTTTCTTCAAATCATGTAAAAGTCATATTAGAATTAATACTCTTCATGAAACGAATAATTGATAAAACTGAATTATTGAACATAAATTACTTAATTATAGTTTTTATTTATTTATTTTTTGCAAGAAGTATTTTATAATTTGTATGTGTTTGTGAACATGATTTTCTATGCAATTTATTCTTGCTGCATAGTTTATTTCCTATATGTGAGAATTTTAATTTAAAATATATGCAGTTTTTCAGAGTTCTGCTGTAGTATCTTTGTAGGAAATATTTTTCTGTAAATGAATTGTCTTTTAAGTACTTGCACACATTTGTGTGTTTTATGTTTCTCTTCTGATGTCCTGCAAACTGGGAATTTTATGCATGAAAAATTATTTTTTTATATAGATTATCTTAATTTTTCATATCGCCTAATTATCTCAATCTTATGTGTTTCTCTTTCTAAATATATAGCCCTTGTGTTGTTTCTAAGTGTGACTTTAATCAAAACAATCATTGAAATTCAGCAGAATGTATTGATTTTCCTAGAGTTTAACAAAATTTGCTATCTTGAACAAGTTTTATTATTTGTTCCTAAATCATGTTTCATTGTGCATGAAAACAAATAACTTATTTGTGATTCTTTGAAAATTGCCCTTTAATTTACTTAAGAATGCATTGAATTCAGTTCATACTAGTTCTGTTTATGTTTATTATTTTATTGTTGATTTTCTTACAGATGATGATGAAGAGTGGAAGTGGAAGGTGCCTCGAGTAATTAATAGATAATTTCCAAAATGTAAGAAAGTATTTACATTTTTTATATTAGAAGAAGTTGTTTCTAATTACCTTTATAATAATGCATTAAAAGTCCTTTAAAGTTATAGAAAAATTGTGAGATGCAGCAAATTTGTAAATCACGTTAAGAAGTTTTTTTTATTATATATTATTAAAAATAAATGATTTTCATTATATTGTATAATTTTATAATTTTTAAAAGTGCTTAATAACTTAAGGTGTCAGGACCCTTTAACACTTCAAAAATAATGTCTAAAATGCTTTTATTTAAACTCAGTATTTACATAACTCAACTGAAATGGATGAAATTTTTTTTTATGAGTTTAAAATGGTTTCATATATAATTTAATAATTAAATATAAAATTTATTTTTTAAAAAAAGTTATTTGCTATTTTTGAAGACTTTTTTTTCTTCTGGAAATGAGGTTTCCTTCAAATTAGCGTGCAGTTCAAATATTATGCAGAATACCATCAAAATAGTCTCAAAACACCTAACATTTGTTTCAGGTGCTGAACCTATTTCTTTCCCATACTTTGTCAGTACTCTTTTTAAAAAGTTTAAAACTTGAGAAAATTGTAAATTTTTGAGTTTTGAAAATTAAAATATTTTCCATCAAATTATTTTAAATTTAGCTTGTATCAGAGATAGTAATTAGAAGACTTATCAAGTTTTCATCCATTTTCTAATAATTGTATTTCATCGTCTTCTGAAATTGAAAAAGCATGTTTTGAGAAAATGACTTTAAGTTAAAATTTGAATAATTTCACACCACTATATTAGCCAACATAAAAAACCTCTCATTTCAATAATTAAAGTCATTCTTTATTTTCAAATACATTATATATATTATTAATTTGGTTTGAATTCTTTATGGGACAAATGTCATGAAGAGAACTGTTAGTTATTTAGACATTTTTGGTATTAGAAAATTACACACATTTACAAAAATTGTGAGATAGTGTTAACTTCGGGTTTAAGTTATACAAAATGGCTTAAAAGTTAACCACTTTTCCTTACCTTGTGTAGAATATAAAAAAAGTAAAAGAAAAAAAAAAAAGGATATTAAAGTCTAAAATTTAGAATAATTTAAAACTTATTTAGTATATCAAATAAAATGCATTCATAATTTTAAAAAAATCTTAATTTTACAATTAACAATGAACTACAACTAACAAATATATTGTTATTATGTAATCTAAAAGATTTAAAAAAAACTTCACAACAAATTGAGAGTTTTTTCTAAAGCATCTTCAATAAGTATAGAGTAAGAGTATAAAAATATAAGGTGATATACATAACATTATTTAAACATTCAGACTAATATATATAAATTATTGCATGTGGTATATCATTATGACATTTCAAACTATTACAATACATACTAGTACATGGTTAGCTCAATGTTACTATTGAAAAATATAATTTTATTCTAGTAATGTGGAAAAAACAGTTTAAAAACCTCCTGGCACATAAACATCTCCTTCTTTCATTCTCATGCATTATCTTTTATAACTTTCAGTCTTTTTTTGTTTCGAGAAACTTCATGTGACTGTTAAACACACATTTTGAAACTCTTGTTCGCGGATTTATCAAGATTTGAAAATGAATTTTTCATTTTTTCATTAGATTTCTGAAACCTAATTTTTTTCACGGAACTTTGCCCATCATTGTAAACACTGCATTAGGCAAACAATTTCTCCTTACATTCATGACCACATCCTACAGACTTTGGGCAAAACTGGAATAATGGTTGAGAGACTCATTAGGTTTGTTTTTCCCTTAACCTTTTCAGAGTGTGAAGGATGAGAAGATCTTTGAAAACAGAGGCTAATGACCTCCATCACAGCTTTGGGGACGAGATTCTTGTGTTTATATTCATGCTTCCATTATCACGTTTGCATGTATAAGCTGACACCAGAATGGGACCTTTCGGACTGAACCAATGCATGGGTTCCTTATCGATGCTGCCTGAGATGTGCCCAGATGGACAAATAGCTGTCCTCATGCTTCTCACATCAGTACTGTTCCCTGGATGGCATTACCATGAAGTAAGTGGTCAGCTTATTAATTAAGGCGTCTATTAGTCTTCCTTTTCCCCTATTGTTTTTTCCATCAGAAAGTTTTTATTTCCCTGCAATGCTTTGGTTTTCGTGATCTGCTGCCCATCCTTTTCTGCACTGGCTAACTACACTTTCGATTTTCTAATTGCGATCTTTCCCATAATTATTCATTTGACAGGCATAAAGTGTTTTACTGTCTCCATCACCTATATATAACAAATATTTGGCATTGTGCTTCTGTTGGGATCTAGGAAAAATCGTTTAATACCATCTACTTCCATTTTACCTGCAGAGACGAGATTGATTTTTTTTGCATTACAGGTTTATGTTTAGACAACCACTGCAAGTAGGTGGGTCAAATTTCAATCCTTTATTAAACTTATCCTTTGCAAAAGCGACATCACCACAATGTCAACACACGCCAGACTTCGGCACCAACCTAGAGTGCCGAAATGACTTATGCCCCTCATCTTCCAAGTACCATCACCGTAACTGTGATTATTTGGATTTTCGATCAAAGATTTTCTTAAAACTCGTTTTCATGGAAGAAAGAGCTAGAATCTATGTTAGAGCTCAAGATTTTTAGTGTTTAGAAGTCATTGTCTTTTAATGATATCGAGGAAGGCAAACTCATTACAGAACAAGTTTGAGAGCAGTCAAACCTTCACCTATACTCATAGCTAAAAGAATCTTCTGGTAATTTACAGCGTTCTTTTTACAATCATTGGACAACTTGAAAGTTGAGCCAGATAATCACATCTCGAACAATTAACTGAAATAATGAATGAGATCCAATTTTGATTTTCAGTCAATTAATGGGATTGCAATTCTTACGCCGCGTGTCATTAAAAACTTTAAAAAATGCTGATCGTCAATCATGCGATAACCATTAAAGTTTTCATATGTTTCTGTTTCTACATTTTCAAATGACAAAGAAATAGATAGTTTTTTTGATGAGCTTTTTTTTCAACTCAGAGCCAAAAACTTGCACCTAATATTTTTCTTCTTGGAGAAACTGATTTCCACAAAGCAGATCTTTGATGGCGTTTGTTCACCTTTCTCTTATTATAATAATTCGCTAAATTTGAAAGAAAAATAGGTTAAATAGCTGCAAATAAGTACATAAATTCTAATCAAAAATTCATACACTTTAAACAAACCATGAAGATAGGAACATGGGAAATTTAGTTGTTTATTTCCACTTTACAGAAAAAATATTTATAAAACTGAGGAAATTCAATTGCGAAAAATCTTAGAATAAACTGAAGTCGGAAAACAAAACAAGCTAAATTCAAGATTGTGTCGCTGCCATGTTTTTGACCACACCACACTGGGATTTCAAAAGTGACTTCGTTTTGAATAATATAACTTTGCAACTAATAGGAATATCAAAACACTTTGCATGTTATTCAGAATAATCGATTATTAAAAAAACTTATTTTAGAAATCGTTTTTGAAAGTTTTAAGGTCCTGACACTAATGTAAAATGTTTTTGAAGTAGTTATAAAGCAACTTTTGTTTGCAGTTAATTTTTTTCAAAAATATTTTTGACCTGTACAATAAAATCTTGCCTAATGCATTTCTTATAATGAGTAATATGTATAATGAGAAAAAATGCTACAAAACAAATTGTAAAAAAGTGATTTGCTTAATGAGTGATAAAGAAAGAACAAGTCAGTAGTGCTTTACACGTCCATGTTAATCACACATTTTTCCAAACTTGTTTTCAGACATATTATTAGTGATTTTTTTGTGTACAAAATTGAACCCTTGCAAAAGTGTTCTGGAATAAAACACTGTAAGAGAAGAAGAGATAAGTAAAACTATTAAAAAGCAAGAATAAGGTGTAAGCACAGCAGATCTTAAAAGCTCATACAACTGGTCTCTATCGATGATTTGCCTTATCATCAAGAACAAGGATATGATTAAAGAGATAGATTCTTTTAAGGCATTGAGAAGATCTATAGTTATGTGTTCTGGATTATATTGAAAAGCTTTTCTTATATGGATGAATCAGAAGCAATTGCATAGTGACACTTCACAAAACCATCATTTATGAGAAGGCGAAAGTGAATTTCACCACCTTTAAGCTGTTTTAATCAGTGTCTTGTTTAAGAGAAGAACGAGCATCCTTTAGCGTTGTTAGGCACGGTGAAGCAGTTGGCAACATAGAACTTGATCGGTGACTTCAAGAAGGGTGTAGAATCTGAGCGTCAATTATTGCAACAGATTTTTAATTGTGTGACGAAACCGACTTCTTATGGCAAAAAAATGCTGAAGAGAACCCATACAACAACAGAGGAGAATGGATTGCCTGACCACAAGCCAATCACAGATTGTTTTATGCTACTATTTTGTGCCAAAGCAAGTGGCAACTTCAAAATTGAACCATTGCATGTTAACTATTCAGAAATTCTGAGCCTTCAAGAAGTGTGACGTCCAGATGAGTGGTCTTCATTAATGTAGAGGTCTGACAACAAGGTTTCAATGGCACATGACCTTTTTGCTGGTTGGATCAATGAACTGTTAGCTACATCTGTGTAAAATATTAACTAGAGGTGAATCTCTCTTTCTGTGTCTTGCTTGTAATAAACTGTGATCCTGTTCATTCTCCAAGCTTATAAGATTATTGCTGAAGAATTTAAATTAAACAAGGTCTACTCCCTTCTCCCCAACACCACTCAATTACTTTTTCTATGGAACCAATAAATGAAGCTGAACATTAAAACTCTCTGAGTGTGGTTTTGAGGCAACTGAAGGGACCAATTTTATTTCTTACAGTTTTGAAATTATCCCTACCCCCATGATCGAAAATGCTTGGGAAGGGGTTACCAAGAGAAAACTGCTTGGAAGAAACTGACTTTGAGGAATTCGAGACAATGTCTTTGGAGTCTGTAGTCATCATGATTATGTTTTCGGTCAAGACCATGGAGGTGGCTAACAGGGATATGAATGAACTTGTGGAAGAACACTTCCAAGAGCTGACCTCCAAAGAGCTTATAGAGTTGCATTATGTTTCTGTGCAAGAAGTTATGGATAATGGCCAGTCAAAGAAAAAGGAAGTAACAGCAAGGCAATAATCTTCTAGCACAATAAAGGAAATGTTGAAAGCATGGGAAATTGCTGATTCATACTTTAAGAAGCCTTGGCTATGCACTTGACACATTTATTGAAGGTTTAATGCTGTGTGGCATTTTCACCAAATTTTGAAGCATCAGCAAAAACATATCTCCAGACAGTTTTGAAGTAAAGAATTAAATGTGAATCATAATTGATAAACTTATTTTGATTATTTTTTTCTCCAGCTAGTAGAATTTGCATTCCTGGTTGGTTCAATATGAACATGAGGATGATTCATACTTCTTAAAAATATATGTATAATATTCTTTGAAAAACGATAAGTAATTTATATATATATAATTTTTCTTAGCAGGGAAGTCATTATTGTAGTTTACTTAAATTTATATGGGAAAAATTGTTACAAACATGATTCGAAGGGATTATGCTTTTTAAGCCAGGTTCCAGTTTGCTGGAAAAATATTGATGTTGCCTATATAACAGATTATTAAATTTAAATGTGATTTGTTTGTAATGATATTTGGAAAGTAGATATGAAATGTGAATGTGAAAGATGGCTATGGTGGATTAGAAAGTTATTTTGCCCTGTTAAATATTTTAAATAATTCATATAGCATTTGACTTGTATAGCATGTATATATTTTTGGCGTTTTGAAAAAAATTCATTTTTTCTGTGTCAAGGATTATAAATACAAAAAAGAAATATAAATCTAGTTTTATTAATTTCATTAAAATCTTAATTTCTTTACATGTATATCTTGCCGATCTTTTATTTATTTATTACTTACCTACTTAATCGCTGTGTTGCAATGCAACGAGGGTGCAGGTTGACACTGTTGAGGTCACAAGTCCTCCTGTTGTCTTGGTGAAAATTTTGGAAACAAAGATGCTAAATCATGTGTCATCACTTAACCACTGTATAAAATTGCAAGTTCTGTCCCCAGTAGCATTTGTGTTGCTTCTAAGTAAAAAAGTTAATAAACAATCTACCAATAATCATTGTGTGTATTTTTGCACTGATTGTTTGTTCATAGAATACGTTATTCTGTTGGGTACTTGTAATATTTATTTTTTATAATGAATTTTCCAATTATATTTTAATCAATACTAAGAAATTAACCTTTTCATTGAAAAATGCTTATTTTGAGTAATTATATAAACATATTAAGTGATTATTTGTGTAATAAATGTCTGCATAGCAAAGTTAAGGAAAGAGGCATAAGTTATTTAAAAAAATATGAAAATTTTGGTTAATTCTTTCATTATAAAAAGGAATCATAAGGAGTCATTAGAAAGTTTTTAAAAGTTTAAAAGGCTAATTTCAATAAATCCTGTATGAGGTGTGGCTATTAAATAACAAGACTGTTGCTGTAAAACATTTTATTTTGATTTCATACATACTTACTTATCATCTTCAATATACACCCCTCCTCTAACCCTACTATGCTCCATATGAATTTTCCATTTTTTGAAACAAGTGCTGGAAGTCTACTGTTGGCTTTTTCAGGACATGTGCTGCTTTCTCTTTCACAGCTTCATATCTTGCTCCTTTTAATGTAGATTTCAACTTCGGAAACAAAAGTTGCATAATGCAAGATATGTCAAATAAGTCTAACATTTGGATGTTTGTGTTCAGCGTAGAAACAAAATTTTTCACAAACAATGAGGAATGACTTGTCCTACTACAATTCAGATTTTTTTTTTTTTCCCTTATTTTTTACAGAGTTCAGCATGAACATGAAGGTAATAATGTTGATTAATAGTTTGAACTTCAGGAACCACAATCTAATGAATATCTGAAACACACACACCCAATTTTTATTGCTTTGAATTTTGATTTGCTCATTGGAACTTTTAGCCTTTCAGTGAAGATGAGCTCTTCCAGTGCATGGATTGGTGCTACGTTTCAGGATCGTAAGTAAAACACTACGATTCATCACACGATCCTTTCCAATAAGTTTGAGTCATTTTCAATGGTTTTTCAAAGTGTCAGTCTAAACATTTTTGTAAGCTTCTTGTTGTTGAAATGTGAGAATTTTAAGCATCATTTCGGGATACACATTTTGCATGTTAAAATTATTAAATAAAATTTATTGTACGGATACTTTGTCAATTCCTACAGTCTCAGTAATCACAGGAATACTGGTGGTTAGATCGAACCAGATTACTGATTTTTTCAAAATTGTCATATGTTTTTGATGTGAAAAGGCAACCCAGGCATGAACATTCAACATCTTCTTGGCTATCTTCAAAATGTTTATATCACTCAATAATATATGCACATGATGAACATTCATTATCATACACTTCTTTCAATAAAATATTAGTTTCAGTAGTGGTTTTTCCAAGTTTCATGTTAAATTTCACAACAATTCATTGCTCCCTTATCATTTTTCTGGTGGAATAGAAAAATAACTAATGCAAGCTTAGGCTACTGGTATACGTATTTGTTTACGGTAACGAGAGGAAGAGAAGGCCTAATGCTAATCAGTTTTCAGTTGCTGGCATTTGGTGCATATGTACTTCATCTGTATCATCATCAGTCTCATCATTTAATAGCCACACCTTGTATGTGTTGTACATTAATTATTAAAGATGTTTGACATTTCAGTGTGTATTTTAAAACATATTTTCTTTTCTTTGAGAAATTCTTTTATGGTGTATAGTGAAGCTTTACTTATAGATATTTTTTCTTTTCCATCCTCTTTTTCGCAAAATCATAGTTTATAGCAGGTTTCCTTTTTTTAAAAAAAAGTTTTTGAAATATATTTAAAGTCAGAATTAAAGAGCATGGAATTTTAAGCCTTTATATGCAAAACATAGGTTGGTTAAATAATTTTGCTTTGAATCATATCAATTGTATGCAATTATTATTTTACATATCCAGGTTTTATTTTATAAAATATTTATTATTTATGTTTTACAGATCATGATCCTTTATATGAAGCATTAGTCTGCCAGACCATTGGAAACTTTCATAACCATTCCTTCACTTGGCATTATAATGTTTATTTTTTTTTAATTCATTGTAAATACCAGCTCATAATTAAACTTCTTTCTTGTGTTTTTCAACAACGGTTTCATTTTATTGTTTTCAAATTTCTTAAAATTGTGTTCTAAATTTATTTATGGAATTATAAACAGTTTTATTGAATATATATATATTTGGAAAATTGTACAATTAATTGAAGTATGAGTTTGAAACTTATTAATTTTGAAAGTCTTAATATTAATATGGAAACAGAGTTAATAAATTTTATCAGAACTCTAATAAAAATTGGAAATAAATATTTTAAGTGAAAATTTTGAAATGTATTCTTAAACTTGAAATTTGTCAGAATTTTTTTTAAAAAAAAAAAAAAAGCATTTACTTATATTATTTATAAAATGAATTGTTATCTTGATTGTCTAATAAATTTTTTTAAAAAAGATTTGAATATGACAATTAACAAATAAATGGAATTTTTCTGCATTCCAAATTGAATTTATATTTTTTGTTAGAATATTTATACATATACAGACATGTTTTGTAGTCAGTTACAGACATGTATAAAATAAATTTTAATGAGAGAAAATCTTACATTTGCTCATAAGTTAAAATTTGAAATCATAATATGAACTAATTCATTTACTGATTTTTTTTTATAAACCATAAAAAACAAGTTTCTTTCGGAAATGTAGAAACTACTTGGACATGTTTCTGATAAATTAAAATTTTGTGTTGCGTCTATTTTTTCTTTGTTCAAAAGAAATATATTTTTTTTCTCATTTTAGATTAATTCAGTATTAAATTTTTGTTTGTGAATGAATGAAGTTGAAATTATTTTCTTAAAAATTTCAGCCCTTTTTTTAATGTGATTTAGAAGTTGTAAGAGTATGTGAGTTTAAATGCTATTAATCTGATCATAGTTTAAAATAAGAGGACTCAACCAACTCAAAAGACTTTTATTCAGTTGAAGAACAACGCAGAAGTTAGTTACTTTATGAAAAAGCACTTGTTTAAACTATAATTAAATATTGAAAGAATTTTTCCAAAATGGAATTCAAATTGTATTTGATAAAAATTTAAAGCAATTTATTTAATCAGTGTGTTTAATAATTTCCAAAATAAGATATAATACAAAATACTTAAAAGATGCTGTTGTCATACTCTTTCAAATATCTATGAATTAATTTTTTTTTCTAAAAATCATCTAGTAAAATAAAAACATTTGGATTTAATGGTACATTTTAACTATTATTGGTAGGATTCAAATAATTCAATTGATTTGCTGCCCTAATGATCAAATCAAGAAAAATTTACCCCATTTTAAAAAGAATTTCCTTTGCAAATACAAAATCTACCCAGCTAAATTCCTCCTCTAATATTTAATTATGATTTTTAATCAACTGGATAATGAGTGAACTTTCAATTAAAAGACTTGTTGTAAAAAGAACAAATAAGCTATAAAAATGAAAGTCAGTTTTGCTTTTAATATGTGGATAAATTTATTTAATTTCACTAAAAACATTAAAAAAAAGTCTATGTAAATAAACTATAAGAGGATTCATCTAGAAAAATGATTTTAAAAAATTTAGTAATTCTAAATGATAACAAAAACTTTATTGTTGAAAGTACATATAATATATTTATTTTAAATTTGATAGAATTGTAAAATGTATCATATTTATGTATTATATATAAATAGTATCACTATAATTCAAAATATTGACTTGGAAAAATATTTTATTGGGTGTGCCATCATTCAGTAATTTTTCTTTCAACCATTATATTATTCTTGTGCAATTTTAATTCATATTCAGCCAATTTTTGCTCTGAAATGCAAAAGTGAATATTTAACATATATGCAATATAACAGCTAATGTATATTTTAGAAATTTTTTTACGCTCTTTCATAAAAAAATATCTTTGATTAAAAATTATATTTTTCTCATAGATACTATTTTTATAAAAATTTTACAAATATATATATAACATTTTTAAATAGAATTATTTTTATATAAAATTTTTGACTCAACTCATTTGAATGAATACTTACAAACAAAATTAACACAAGTGTAAAATACATACAAGTACAACTAGTAGAATATTTAATTGTGCATCCTTACAGCTCAAAATTTCACTTTTCTCATGCTTCAACTTAAAATGTTTGTCAATACTTAAAAATATTTTTTGCTAAATTCCGCCCAGCAATAATGTTTTAAACTGAATTTTTGAAGTTAAATATTTCCTTGTTGTATTTTCCAAATTATTCCTCATTTCAGATACTCAGGCAAATGTGAGTAAGTCCAGAAAACAAGCGAGAAAATACTTATTTTTAATACACTGGTTTTTCAAGTTTTTGATTTCTTTCCTTGATCAGAAAAGTGTATAGTGTTTTCAAAGGCAAGACTCTGCAACAAAACTGCGTATGCAAATGAAAACTTGACTATTTATTGGGATCATGATATCATCTTAAAAACTTTTAGTAGCTGAAAAAAGATGAGAAATTCTTATTAAATTAATACAATAACATTGTTGTCATAACTTTTATGTTGTTTATGCCCCTAGAACAACCTTATGATCCTTCCCTATTTTCGACCCTCCTCAATTTTTATCTTTTCTTTTTTCTAATGTTTCGATCACAGTTGCACCTTGATTAGCACAGTATTAGCCATATCTGGTTCTTGTTATCAAAGTATAAATAATCTAATGCATTGCATCTCCATGTCAAAAAGTATGCAATAAGTTTACTTCTTTTCCTTGAAAGGCTTTCTCCCTATTGGTAGTCAGTTGGATCCAAATATATCATTTTGATTAACCAGCAATTGCCACTTAATTTCAATAAGATTTAATTTTGTTCATAGTTTTTAATCAATGAAGAATTTCCTGCATACCACTTGGCCTTGATTCGTGGTATGCAGGACAATATATTGATTGTATTTGTAAGCTGGAGTTGTACGTTGTATCGATTTAATTTGCAAATCTCTGACTCAATTACAAGTATTACAATAAACATAGTTTTTCTTGGTTTTCATTGAATAAATTTCTTTTAAGATCTTGATTTTTATGTAGTTTCCACAATTTATATAATTTCCATTATTCACAATATTATTGTTCGCACTATTTCACATTATTATTGTTTTCACCTTCTAAGAGCAAACTTTCTTTTTCGGTCCATATTTATTTTAGATATGTTAAATGATTTTTTTTTTTTTTTGAAACAATATATACGAGTTGCAGAAGTTAAGTAGTCTTATGTTTTTCATTTAGAAAGGGGAAAATACTTTTTAAAACATTTGGCGAATAGTCTCAAATGTCTGAATTATCCGATGAAATCGTTTTAAACATTTCTCTACGCAAAAATATTTCAGAAATATGTTGCATTTCGTATCATTGATGAAATCGCCCACCTGCCATTATGCGAGGGTCGTTCAATAAATCCTTAGAAAATTCAAGAGATGGCGCTCATAGCCTCGAAAATGTTTTAATTTTAGTAAACGTGACTCATTGGACATGTGTCTCAGTTACTCGTATTCGTGATCAAGATGCTCAAAAATTATTAGTCATAACTTTTCCAGTCGATGAGACCATCTTCCCCTTTTTTTTAGAAACAGATTCACTGGAATCGAGCCAACATTTTAATTTTTCCTTACTTTCCGGTGCATACCGATGAATTCATTTATCATCGATGCAAAATGAGTCGATAATTCGACGCGGCAGCCCTCAAATTTTAACTTGGCAGCAAATGACTACCAAATAAAAACTAACATAAAAATAAGGGTCAAATTTGTTTTGGCTCCGCTTAACAAATGGTAAAAATTTTACTTGTTGATGATGCTATGTCTTCAAATACCAGTACTTTTTTGAATCATCCTCGTATATTAAATCGGCCGCGGTAGCCTAGTGACTTGTGGCCGATTTCTGAGTTCGAGCCTTGATGCCACCAAAGACCTGCCGGGTCTGATGCCGTTATGTCTGTTGGGGCCCAAAGTCCTCCCGTGGCGTGGAAGTTAGGAGAAAGGGCAGCTCAGGTGTCGTCTTCGTCACTTGACTGAGGTTCAAAATTACGAGGTCCGTTGGCAATAGCCCTTGTGTTGCTTCTAAGGCGACGTTAATAACAGCTAAACTCAAATTTCTTCCGAGTCACAGGTTCGAACCTAATGCCACTAAAGACCCGTCGTGTAGCCGAGGTCTGAATGTCCTCCCATTGGCGTGGTGGGGAAGTTAGGAGAGGGAGTGCCAGCTCAGGAGTCGTCCTCGTCACTTGACCGTGGTTCAAAATTACTACGTCCATTGCCAATAGCCCGCGTTGCTTCCAATGCGACGTTAATTAAACAAACAAAATAGTCTTTTAAATCTTCTAATTTGGAAATCAAGAATCATTCCTTTCTATTTTTGTATATATTTTTCTCCCTTCATGTAACATTAAAAATGCACATTATGTCAACTTTAAGTGTTCAAAATATTAATTGTCTTTTATTAAAAAAAAATTGAATAGGCCAAAGGAAGACCTCCCCCCTCCCCAACAAAAAAAAAATGTGCTCTTTGGACTTCCGTTATTTTCTTCCCCTTTCGTCGTTTGAAATTTAATTATTTATTCAATTCAACATATTTGGAATCTAAAAACTTGTCAATATTACTTGTATCAGTTTCAGCAATGAAGATAAGTTATTATTTAAATTTCGATATTAAATTAGAGTGATCGGTTCATCAGATATTACATTTAGTCAGAAAAATGAGGTCAACACTCTTTTTGTAATTTTTTAATATAATAGCTGCCAGAAGATTCGTTCCACTTCGAACCTAATTAATACCATCATAATCAAGAAAAATATTGAAACTAGTTTGAACTATGAAGAAAAATCAACTAAAAGTTTATTCATCTCTGCAAGATTCTTATTTATTAAAATTATGTGACAGGGAGTTGATTGAACAGATTAAAAATTAGCACGAAAATATACCTGTCTCTCTTTCAGAACAAAAATTTATATGCTCGTCGTCAATGAAATACGCGATATTATAAATAAAGTGTTTATATTTCTTATATTACTGTAATTTACGACCTTTATTTATTACTTCTCTGTTAAATTTGGGTATAGAGAGATAATAGATAAATTCTACTGAACCCTAAATACCATCTATTTGCGTGTGTAAGTCCAAAGTTTTTGAAACTTTTTCGGAGTTAAATTTCACGGGTGATTGGCTTATGTATGGATCCACTAGTTTGCGAAAAAAACTCGGGTACTTTTCCATTCGCCACGTGCAAGCAATAAATCGCCAAATATGACATGTTTTTATCTCTTTTGTTTAAATATCTCTACTTCTTGTCAACCAATGTTTGTTTTTTCTTCAATTTCTGCACGTCTAGACCACAGTTAAATCTTGTTTGGGGCAGCATATCTATATCTGGCTCTTGCGCCAATAAACTTTACATTCACTCACTCTCTCGTTTATATATCTTATGAGGAAATAATTCTAAACGAAATTATTTTTTTTATGAGAAGGATTTATAATTGCTGGTTTGTATTGAGTCATCGCCAAAAATGAAATATTTAAAGCTGGCGAAATTTTTGCACCAAATAATGGAGTTCCGTAGGTAATGCGTACAAAAAATAACCCTGGCGAAAGAATATTACTTTAATTTTCTGACTTGCATTTTGGATGTTTTTAATGCAACAGAAAAAATGCGCGAATACTCTTAAAGTCCGTGTCAGAATACGAGGCTCCGATTCATAAATAAAATTCCTTTTCACTGTTTGGAACATCTGGATGCATTCATCATCACTTTCAATGCTTTCGATACTTATGTCCTTTTCATACACAAAATGTATTACATTGCGGGAATTATTTTATTTCATTTCTGCTTATATACAGGTTTGAATTTTGGAAAATTAAAAACGCACTATCGGCTTATACATGTAATTATATTAGGAAATATATGGTACGCATAAATAAGATTCACTCATAGTAATAAAAAATTAGATTATATATGTCATCTTTATGTCAAAAATAAAATTGTGCTGAAGAATAAAGAATAATTTCATCTTTACCTTGTCTAAATTTCTTACCATGGCTTGAAATCAGTACAAAATCGTTGTACTTCTTATTTAAATTGTTACTCAACAGTCTGAGATGTATCGCGCAGCTCTAGTTTTGCTAAACTGTACGTATGAGATAGAAACAATTTCCTGTTAGGAAATTCAAACAAAATGGAAATGAATGTTATCTTTAAGCAATGAGAAGCCTTGGGTGGGGTGGGGTGGGAACCCAAAATGTTCTCTTTATCTTTATTATGTACTTTTACTGAATTAAAAAAAAAAGAAGAAACCTTCATTTGAAATTTTCGATGTTCACGGACTAGGGTTTTTATATTTAGTTTACAATAGTAAACAATAATTTTATCATACTTTTGTTTCTGAAATTTTGGTTAGTTTAAAGCTTATTTGACTTTCCCCTGTACTTTGGCTGCTCTCGCGTAAATAGAAATTAATTGCTGTCAGTCATAACGAGACATATTTCCATTTTACACCAATGGGCGTGAATATTTGAAAGGCGAAAAAAATATTTTAAAAGTTGAGTTCATTTAAATAAGAAATATTTACTCAAAATTTTTAATTAACAGGGTGCACTTTTCCTTTTATAATATCGTTCCTCAAAAAGGTTTGGTTGGCTTAATTAACGTCACACTAGGCTATTGGTGACGAACCTTGTAATTTTGAATCTTGGCCAAGTGACGAGGACGACACCTGAGCTGCCCCCTCCTCCTAGCTTCCGCATTACACCAACAGGTCGACTTGGAATCTCGATAGATTAACGTGCATCAGCCCCAGCTAAACGTCGGTTCTATAATGGCATTTAGGCTCGAATCTACGACCATGACCACTAGGTTATCGCGGTCATTCTTCAAAAAGAATTTTTCTCATCATATTCATAGTTACTGAATTAAAATCACTATATCCAAACTCTTTGTGTTCAAACTTTGTCTTTACGGAGTGTACTTTTCCTTTTATATTGTTCCTGATAACTTCCCCCAACGTTTAATTCTTTTTATTAGATGTAATAGTTAAGATTGATTTATGTTAATTCTAAAAAAAATTTCACTCTTAATATGTAATAGTGTTTGATGCATGAAATTTCAACTCGGGTATTTTTTATCATTTTTGAAATCAGATGCCCAAGTTTACTTTTTAGACCAACTACTACGAAACTGATTTAATAAAATTGTGTTTTCTCTTTGAAATTACAAATTAATGGGAAACAGTTTTGAGAAAAAAATTTGCATTCAATAAAACAATGACACCGTATTTATTGACATGTTTATTTTTTATGAACAAAACAAACAAACAGCATGTACACAGTAGTAATGAAATGAGAACAGAATAAATAGATACAACGCAGTACTTGTGACCTGTCGTGGACCAGAAAAGTAAATATGGAATAATGCATTTTTTTTTATTAGCAGAAATACATCAAAGCTCTTCCTTCAACCTACAAACAAAGATATACTGGAAACAGATTATTAGTTATAACTAACGAAACATAAATTGTCACTGAAGAATTTTACTGATGTACCAGACATCAGATTCCTGTTTAAGGTACTGCTTTCAAGAATGGAAGTACTGCGGTAATGAAGAGATGCGAATAGAAAGCCTCATCAAATTATTGGATAATATAATGTCGAAAATTTAAAAATTATATTTTAGTTGACTTTTTTTTCTGTATGTAATACATTCATAAGAACTTTAAATTTTTTTTTTCCTTATTTGATATTTTTCAAATTTTTTGCTTGCTTTTTATCGAAATTTAAACGTTTAAAAGCATTTAGCTTAATTATATATATCAAGGAACTTAGAAAAAAAAATGCTATGATCTATATTAAAGTTGATACACACCTGTATACTACAAATATTTCTATACCCTTTGGACCGAACTGTAACGATTATATAATATAAAACTGGTAAAAAGTATATGCACTATAAATTGTCCATGCTTTGCATGTATATATATATAATAACATTTCAGGAAAAAGGTAACTTTACAATACTTTCGCATAGCCTGTTGAGCAAATTTAACTTCAACGACACATGCATAATTTTCACCGTTATAAATCATCAAATTCAAATTGTATTTTATCTGGGTACTAAATCTAAAGACATAAAAAAAAACACAAAATTGTTCTTATTATGAACAAGTAAATACAATCACTCTACAAAGAGATTATGATTTCAAAAATCAAACGCCTTTTTTTTCTTTTGATTTTTAAATCATAATTTCCCTGGCAGCCTTTGCACTGAATGTAAAATAGTATTTAAATATATACTATTAAGGCCAAGAAGAGGTGTTCCGATATGATGACAACAGTAGACATTCGAGCATAAAAGGCAACTACCATTGATAAGCATTACCCGATATGTTCGAATTAGTCCCGTCGAATTATGCTTGATATCTGAATAAGAAATATGCTTTCTTCTAGAGTGGAATGCCATTAAAAGATAATTTTGATTGGAAAAGAATCAAGGCACGTGACAGTGGAAAGAAGTTGTCAGATTGCTGTTCGTTTAGGAACTGATGGTAATAAATCCATCCTCTTGGCCGATGCCGGTAATTTTTCTTGAGATATGTTCAGTTTAAATTTCGTAATTACTTGAAGCTTCGAGTGGAATCCGTCGTGCTCAGCATTTGAACAGTTTTTTGCACTTTCCTATTTCAGGGGAAAGAGCACCTGCCTTGAAGACATTCATTTTGGGTCGCATATGTTTGGGAATCAATTTCTCAAGCACTCTGTAAAAAAAAGAAAATCAAAATTAATATTTTTTTAATTTAAAAAACATAGTTTACAATGAAGTTCTTATTGAATTACAAAGTTTTGATTAAACTTATGAAAAATATTATCACAGCGTTGTAAGGACTTGAAAATTAAATTAAAAATCGTAACTACAATCACAGCAAAGTATAATCTTCACATAGTAAGCGAACTGTTCATACTTTATGAAAATAGATCAGCGATAAATAACTACACTTATTAATTTTGTTTTTCCATGATTTTAACGAACTACTTATTATGATTATTTTACTTCGAAAGGTTAAATTTGTACAAATAATACCGTCTCGAATTAGTGATAAAAAATAAAATTTAAATACATTGAGCCTCAAAGTTCTAATGGATTTTTAATTGTGCGACTTAAAGTTGCATGACAGATTCAATTTCAAATCTTTGTAAGTTAAAAGCTTCTGTTATTATTTCTAAAGGTACAATCCCTTGGCTCATTTATTTATTAGACTTCTGGTGTAGATTTGTTTAACTGACTTCTAGTTTTAAATTATTTCCTAAAACCTTGTCCTCTTTTTTTTTTAAAAAAAAAAAAAAAACTTACTGACCGTTGATCATTTTCATCCTCGGTAGTATTGAAGTTATAATAGAAATGTGGAGGGATTTCTACATTATTATGGTACAAAAATACTATATCTGCAATTTAGAATATTTACGAATATGATATTTTTGCAACTTGACATGAGAGAAAATTACATTAACAAGAAGAATGTATTTAAAATCTTTGCGAAATATTTTCTGAAGTAACTATGGGCTTTAACTATACTTGGTGTTTCATTACGTTCACTTCATTCTTGTGTACGCCTAAAACTATACAGTGAGTTTAATTTGATATATTTTAAATATAATAGCAAAAAATATCTTCATTTATATCCAATCCAGAACTTGATTCCTGAAGGTAATTTTAAATGCATGTTGCAGATGTAAAATTTTAATTTCCTCCTAGGGACAGAAATATTCGACTTCAGTTTATTGAAATGTTACTTTCACCATATAAATAAGAAATAGAATGGAAAACTTACAGCACAACAGCTCCTTTTCCCTTGACATCACTAACAGCGCTTCCGAACTCGCAAATGATCCTGTTCATACATTCTTCCTTCTCAACAGCGGTCCTGTACAGTGAGTAGTATCTTTCGAGCCTGTCTTTGTAGTCGCTTATCATAGACAAAGGATGGGCCTGAGCATCAGTTGACCTCTTATTTCTGCTTCCCAAGTTACTGGTGATGGTGGGGACCAACATGGTTAAACCAGCTAAAGCAAGCATTGGCATGATCAGACTTCCAAGGCCATACCTTCTGCTTGGGGTACCATAGCCCTGAACGCCGTAGCCTGAGGTACCTAAGGCTCCTCCTTGACCTCCGTACTGTTGGCCACCATAACCAGTCAACTGAGCGGCATATTGGGCAAGAGTAGATCCTTGAGGAGCATAATTAGCAACTGCGGCACTTCCAGCTGGATAATTTCCAATGGCTCCAGCTCCATATCCATTTCCTGCTGCATAACCTGTAGGGGCTCCTCCGTAAGCTCCGAAAGCGTTGGCTCCGGTTAGACCTGCTGCACTAAGCCCACCTGCTCCTAAAGAGTAGCCATTTCCAAGCCCATACTGATTAAGTTGGTTTAAGGCGCTGGCATAAGCTGCATCTTGAGAAGAGTATGCTTCGCTGCCCTGTGAAGTATGGTAACTGGTCTGAGATGAATCTTGACCTTCATAAGGATTGGCACCATTGGCTGGGGCAGTGGCGTAATTGTGGGTGGAAGAGCTTGCATAAGCGTTGTCTTGTCCTTTTTCTTGTACTGGATAGTAATAATAATACAGATTACCTTGAGATTGTTGCTGAGCTTTATAGGCACTGCCTGCATCAGAGGTATCGAATGCTGCACTGCTGTAGCTTGTGGAAGATGCAGAGGGGGAATATACTGGTTGGCCGCCACTGGCACTACCAGTTGGGTTTGATGGGTCTTCCCTCTTTGTACTTGTGGAAGATGAGGAGGCTGATGGTGCAGCCGCATAGGCGGCTACAACCATCACCAACAGAGAGCACCAGACTGAAAGCATGACACCTGCAAAAAACGTAAAGATTTGTATTGATTACTGCATGCTATAAATACAGAAAAACAAGAGTATAATACTTATAGTCAAACTAATCGGATTAATTTGAAAAATACTAATAACGAGGAAGATAATTTTAACTGTCTCTCTTTTAGTTTAAGTTAATTCATAATTCTTCATAATAACAAATTAAATTACAAAGGCGAATACATTTTATATATTAATTGAAAACTTTGTAAGACATTATTAAAGTTATCGTTTTATTATTATAAATACAAGGCATTTAATTTTCTTTACTTTGAAACAAGTTTTGCCAAATTACATGTTATTTTAATAGTAAAAATTAAAATACTTCTTACTCAATTAAGTTAATAATAGGGCTTAAAGATATGATAAAAGTAAACGGATATTCTTATTTCATTTCTAAAAAGTGTACCAATTCAACAAAAGTCCCGAAGGTACTTTCTTTTTTAAATAAATCAAATGTGTTACAAAAATTTAAAAATATGAACTAGAATAATTAGTCGCGAAAATAAAAATAAAAAATACCATTCCCTAAAATTATGCTTATTTAATTTCCAATAACCAAAATTAACTTCAAAAACGCAATAGAATGTCAGAAATTCAATCACCGCTTAACCTAAAAGCGAAACACACTGCGCAAGAAAATCCAAAGACTCAAAACCTCTTAATCCATACTTCTTTAGAAACATAACCTACTTTTCTAGATCCCAAAAAGAATTCCTCTTGATAGTTTCCTACTCTTCTGACTGAGCTCAAGCATCAACTAATTCAATGTCAGGGTCCTCATGAGGAACCGGTCTCTACTGTCTTATTTCTGCCCCTTGGCCTACTGCGCATGCGAATTGTCCTATCAATCGAAACGGGGGTTCGGTCAACTGGTTTCCAGAACTAGGAAGGTAGTTTCCCAAATATGCGGATATGGCCTCGTTACCCGGGATGGTAAAGATGACTTAGTGTAGGAAGGAGGGTGGGAATCATCTCATCTGCTACGTGTGATAATGTCTTGTTCCAGAGACTGCTTGGCCCTCGATGAAAACATCTATTATGTCAAGGTGCCTCGAAGACAACTTAGAGACATTGAAGTTCTCTGATATGAGGAGTGTTATCGCTCTCGCGTTCAAGACCGGCATACTAATGAATCAGGAAGAAACTGATGTCTAGAGGTATTTTTCGCCGCTTGTTTTGTCCCGGGTTAGAGAAATGACAAGATTCAGGCCATTGCTCTTGTTTGTGGAATAAATGAAGTAAATTGATTTGTACTTCCGATTGCCTCGTTTGTGCGGTACGAGCCTTGTGGGGAATTTTGTCATAGATGATTCTATATAGATTAGGAATATTCTTAGGATGTTCGAATAAACAATAAATAAATCTGTTTCCCTCCCCCTCCTCTCGTTTTCAAAAAAAATATTTATTCCAAAAAAAGGGCACACATGTGAGCTTTTAACTGGTACGAGAAAACTATTTGAAATAATTCTATCATTAAATCGGAAGTACAGATATACATTGATTTTTGTAACAACTTTTCTTTCTCATAGAACGAATTTTTAAAAAATGCTGTCTGACATCTTTTACAGCTTAAAGTAGCTCACGAATGTAGGTCAATTTCTTAATATGAGATATATAAAAAAAAAAGTTCAAAATTTTTTCGTAGGAAAAGATGTGTATATATATATATATATAATTGGTTTAATTCTTAAATAAGTTGATTCCCCCTATTTTCTTGTAATATTTTATTAATTCGTCCTTTTCAAATTTAAGAACACATCGAATATATTGCAAAATCATCTTACAACATAAAAATTGTTCACGAAATAATACTCTATATTGTTAATAGGGTTTTTCAAATTATTTTTACGAAATAATATCATTTTTATAACGATTTTCACCACATGCATCAGTAGAGTAACAAATACGATCCTGAAAGAATTTTTGCATCGATTTTACATCCATTTCAATTTTATCAGTATGCAACTCCATTTACATCTTCGCTTAAGCTTTTGAAATATCTTACAAGCATTGTAGGAATTACTGTTCTTGTTGATTCATTACAATCAAACATGTAAGAAAATCGGCTAATTCGTTTTTTTCCGCATATCTCATTTTGTTATTATATACAGGAAAAGAAATGAATGGGGAATTTCATTGCAAGAAGTTTTACAATTCTGGGTATATTATATACTTTAATCATATAAAAAAAGATAAAAACTTTCAGTAAAAATACCCCAATCTAGCTTCTATTGAAATATTTAACAGCAAAATCTATAATTGAATTCCAAGAGTATTTATGAAGTCCTATATATTCTCGCTATCTTTCAAATAGCTTTGTAATTCACTGATTGAAAACAGTTTTTTTCCCTCTCTTTTTATTTCTTTATTTAAGCCCACCCACTGATTCTCAAGGTCATGAAAATCCTGTCTCGTACCTTGACGCCAGTTTATCAACTTTTAAGTTCAACAAATCTCTTTATTTTATAAAACTTTCCCTCTTTCTCGACGATGTGTGTATGTCAGCTTCCTATTGTTTTCCCTCTAAATCAAATGCTAATTTTTTCTTGGTAAGTTTTTTCCGACCAGCCATACAGGTTTCATGAAGTTCTTAGTATATTTCTTAAGTCCAAAGTTGAGTGCTTTTACTTTTTTCAAGCATGTTATTTTGTAAATAATCACTTGCAACAATTGTAATACAATCAAATATAATGATAAAAATGAATAATAATAATAATTTGTAAAGTAATTAATATAAATCATTACTAGCACACTTATAAATTATACATTAGATCATTTCTTGTACTACCATTCATCTTTTTTACAAAGGGAAAATTTACATTTTCTTACCTACTTCAGCATTTCATATTAAATTTTATACGCGTTTGTCCATTCGTGTATCAATATGGTTTCTTCTTCACGTTATTAACAAATATTAAAGATTGAAATACATTTTTCAAGCAATGTAATCGATCGTTTAACTGGATTTTTCACATATTGACTGCCTTCGCTAGACATATTTAATATAGTGAAATTATTTTCTTTTGATTTATGTATTTGCGAAAATGTTGTTTTACGTGTTTTTTTTTTTTTTTTTTTTTGGAGTTGAACAATATTTTTTTGTACAAGTAAAATTATATTAATTTTTTTTTCTTTCAGTTCTTTTTTTTAATAGAAAAAAAAAGAGCCTCGTTCTTGAATTTTCGTTAATTCTTCATATGTTTTTTTTTTGTAATTTTCACTCTTTCTTTCGTGAGTCATTTGTAAGATTTATTTCTGATGCTTTTTTGTAGAAATTATCAAATTCTTATAGCATGATTTCATAAAATTAAATAAGGATCTAATGATTGATTGGTTTTATTAACGTCGCACTAAAAGCAACACGAGAGCTATTGGCAACGGGCCTCGTAATTTTAAACCTCGATCAAGGGACGAGGACGACAACTGAGCTAGCATCTCCTCTCCAAACTTCCACACCACTCCACGGGAGGACACTGAGCCTCGACAGATTTAACGAGCATCAGCTTCAGTTACATGGCTGGTGTTTAGAAGCATCAAGACTCGAACCTACGACTCGACGAAAACTGTCGGCTGCGAGTCCGCGACCTAGGATACCGTGGCCGCAAATGATCCAATGGATTTTAATTTATTATGGTAATTTATGAAATAAGTTTTTTATTTAAGCTTTTAAACATTTACATATTTTTTCTTTTGAACACTTAAAGATATTTTCAAGTATGTTCCATCCGAGTAATTTTCGCGTTTCTCTTTTTCTACTTTCAGTCACCCCATTCATAAACATGTACTAAATGAATAGAACTGTATGTTAAATTTGTCGAGGTTAAATGTGCTCTCGTTGGGATAGTATGGAAGTCTGGATAGGAAAGTGCCAGCTCAAGTATCGTCCTCGTCACTTGATCTAGGTTAAGAATTACAAGGTTCATCTCGAATAGTCCTCGTATTTCTTCTAGTGCGACGTAAATAAGGAATCAATAAATTACAAATTTAAATAAAAATATAGAATACTGCCAGTTATATTTCTGTAATTATCTTTACGTTCCCTTATCACATACATCCGTATATTCTTTCAGCCTTTTTACAGTTATTCAAGAAAATGTTGTTATATGAGCTCAATCTCATTTTGGGTAGGAATTATTCTTTATTCTGGACTTTTTAGTGAACAATATTATTTTTGACATTAATTGCATAAACAAGTTTGGCCTTTACTTCAGTAAATGAGCTGACGTTCTTTAAACACATGGAAAGATAAAACCATACATTGCGTAAAATAAGAGCGAAATAATCATACATGCTATTAATTATAAAATTAATTCGACATTTCGAATCAAAACGTTTCCAAAACAAAAAATCTATTTTGTAGAAAATTTAAAATAAATTTTAAAATGTTTATTTTCATTTAAAACGTGCATTAAAATGTACATTATCGTTTAATCTTAAAATAAATAATAAACAAATCTACATGATCATATAAAAATTTCAAACGTGTTCTTACTGGTCTTTTGGGGAAAATATAGCAAAAATAATACAGAATTTTCTTATTGTTGTTTTATTACATATTCGATAGCACTACAATTTTACGCTACGTGTTACGATAAGCCAAATTTGTATAGTTATGTATTCATCATGTTTCTATAATTACGAAAAAACCATCAAGTTCAAGAATTCAAATGGTGTGTTTGAAGTCAAAAGTTCTCAAGTTTCTCATTGTCTTATACTTATGAAGTACGAATAAGATTCGTGACATATTTACATAAATTATCTTTGTTCAGCTCCATTCATATCGTTTGTGTTCGTAAACTTATTTCAATTCATAGTTTTAATCTCCTCTTTTCAAAACTGTTTCATTTTATCTGAAAGTTTACGAAATAACATTATCAGATTTATTATAATTTCCATGATTAAAAATAAAAAGAATTCTTTAATTTTAAATATCATGGAAAGAAATTGATACACACAAGTTGATCAAATTCTAGAAGTCTATTTAATGTCATACCGTGGAAAATGATGAATGATACGTGTCAATAGACTTGTTGTTAAAATGGATTACTATTAAATATTAATGTTTTACTTAAAACTATTACATTGCATTTCAGTGCATAAAAATATTCTACTCTCATTTAAATGAGGCCAAGTATTTCCTATAAATTTTTAATTATTTGTTAGGAACAAACTGTACTTTATTCAATAAATATTTAACATTAGAAATGCACTTAAACAAAAATATATACAATTTAATATTCAAAATCATATAAGTAGAGTGAAAACATCATCGGGGAACAACAGTTGAACATGAAGTCCTATGCTGTTTAATTTTAGATTTATTTAAAAGGTATTCAAATTTTAACTATGAATATCATTAAAAAACTTTTAAATTTTCCTCAAAGGTCAACATGTTCTATTATTGTGTGATTATCATTTTCAATATGTCCAATTAGATTGTCTAATTACTATTTATTGCCCTGGATGAAATTAGTACTTTATGCACAGAGAATGTGTATGCCGTTAAAATATTTAAAAGAGTTTTATAAAAACAAGTCTCCAACAAATATTATCTGAAGCATATGCAACTTAGATTAAAATATATTTCTATATTTTATATACAATGCATCCGATAAAAATAGTTCATAAGACTTTTTGTGTAACTGGACACATACAGCTGTTTTCGCAATTTAATATAAATAAGCATGTAAAAATTTCAGTACAGCAAGTTAAAATCACGTATATATATATATATATATATATATATATATATATATCTTTCTTCATATATATTGATATTGACATTATTATTGATTGTGTGTTGACGTGATGATGATGATGATGATGATGATGATGATGCGATGATAGGTATTATTATTATTGTGAACTCTTCCTTAATTGTTTTTTCTGTATTATTTTTCTTTTACTTTTTTTAATAAGTTTTTGCAGTTAAAAAAAATTAATTTTTCTTACACTTCTTTTATAATCTAAAAAATTATTTATAAGTTTCCTTTATAATTTCAGAAAATTTTTTGCTTATGTTTTGATTCTTGCCTCTATAATAATTTTAATTAGTATTATAATATATAATAACTAGAATACAGCAATTTTAATTAAGTATATACTTATATATATATATATATATGTATGTGTGTGTGTGTAATATAATATATAATATAATATATACACACACACACACACACACACACATATATATATGATCTCAAAATCTCCCTTTGTAACCATTAATTATTTTAAAAATAGTTTTAATTGTGCTGTTAAATTATATTTTTTTCTTTCAATTTTGCAACTCTTAAATGGAATTAAGAATGGTAACAACTATTCACTCACACTTCCGAGTTTAAGAAATCTTCAACAGACATTTGCTGCGTAATCTCCAGACGAGGCCCGATGACCTGATATCAGAGTGATTAACTTCCTAAAAACCTTAACATTTATATATGCTTGATTGAGCTCAGTCGGCAATCTTCAATATTTCAAGTGCACGCCGTCTCCTGGAGACATCACCTTCAGTCAAGCGGAAAGCCGATGGTTCGGAAAAAACCTGTCACACTTAACAGCACTGTGTGTGCATTGAACCAAAAAAAAGTGCGATGGGAAGCGATAAGTAATGTGAACTTTAATGATATTTGGAACTATACGTACGAATCTCGCATTAGTTTTTATGAATGAACTAAGCATAGAATGATTTCAGTTGCCATTGTTTCATTCGTGGCAATTTAAATGAGGCGGTACAGTTTTGATAGAAGCCTTCAATACTATGTATTTTTTATAAAGATTTCATTCCATATGGAATAGAAATTATAGATGGATCATTAGGAAATAAATTATACTTTTGAGCACCGCAGATTATTTGATATTTGTAGATTATCTATCGCGGAATTTCTTGGACTTCACGTAAACTTAGATGCCTAACAAATCGTACAAAAACACAAAATTAACTGAGTTCATTCCATTTTAAAAATATAAAAAAATGAATGTTAAATGTTTTATACTACGTTTTAAATCCTTTTTAGTTCAGTCAGAGGAAAATTGATATTGAAATATTGTCTTTTAAAGCATTTCAAAGCTTCCCCCCTCCCCCTAAAATGAGTTTGGTGAATTTGAAAACCATATAACAGTACTTTAAACAAATTATTTGTGGTTTTTATAAAAAATTAGAATATTTTTAAAAAAACACATTTGTGTGAAATTAGTTGATAAAATAAAAGCTCAATTTATTTAAGTGCTATTGCATTTTAAAATTTGAAATATTTATTCCTATTTTTTTAAATTTTGGCAGTAAGTATTCTTATATGGATATATTTTCTTATGAAAAGAAAAAAAAAAGTAGGGAATGGGGGGGGGGGATATGACGCATAGAAATGCTTACATTTAAGAATTTAAAATTTAGGAAAATCAACTGTTACGTTGCTAATATTTCAAAAACTTCAGTTTGTTCTTTTAAATATTAAATATTTAAATTAAATATTCTACAATAAATGATTTTTTTCTAATATCTGTTTTTTGTTGTATTCTAGCATTTTTAAATATTATCAAATGTTTTGTTGATGATATTCTTCGTCACTCTCGTCTGAAACTAGGAATTTTTTCAGATGTAACTGAAATTTCATAAATAGTTAGTATAATATAATTTCATTAAATGTTTAGGAAAATAAGTATATAATATGAAGTCAAATATAATATTATGTCTTCCACATAATTAATTACAATTTATAAATAATGAAGAAATAAAAAGTTTTAATAATAAAAAAGCGTTTCGATTAAATAAAACAGAAATTTCAACATAAGATATTTTAAGGCATTATTTTTATCATTGAAAATAATCTGTAATTTTTTTTTAATATTACTATGTATTTTGGATCCAAAGATAATTGTCATACATATCTTCTATAGTTACTGGGAAAAAATTATACATATTACCTTTTATACCACATTAATACTTATTTTTTCTTAATAGATGCTAAAAGATTAAAAAAATCAGAATAGTTTTGTAATATATTTTTGAAAAAAATCCTGAAAATAAATAAGATTGCTTTAATCTACGAGTATTAACTTTTATGTAATTCCATTAAAGCAACTAATTGTAAAAAAATAAATTATTATTTATACGTGGAATATTGGGAACTAAAATTCATATCTTCAATGAGCTTTATTTAGTACTTCTTACAAATTTTCTATTTTAGATCATATTAGAATGTACTATAGAACATCATTTTATTTAGTTCATAAAGCTTAACGAATAAATAAATTAAAGCTACTCGTAAATTTATTTTTTCATTACATTTTTGTAACTTTGATTATACAAATCAGAAACAATTTTATTGCACATAATTCAAAACATGAAGTTGAATACAATAAAAATCTGTCCAGAATCATAAATATATCGAGATCTGTGAATTAAATTAGAATTTATTTTAATTTAATACTCACGTAGTATTAAATGTGCAGAAGGTATTTTTCAAGTAGAAGTGACTAAATTTCTGAAAGGAAAAAGTATAAAAGAAACTCAATGTATGCTTTTCCTTTTGCAAGAAACTCAATCTGATCTTTTCCTTTCTCGTTTTAATGTCAGTCTTATTTTGTTTTTTAAATCTTCAATGCGCGAAAACTTATCGACGCCTTAATGTTTGTTTCTTCTTCTTAGAACTCTTCAAGCAGTGAAAGAACCTTCTGGGTGTTTTTCCCTCTCTGACGTTACTTATCTTGGGGAAAATTTATTTTAATCGAGATATTTTTCAATTTTTACCGAAGTTAAAGCATTTCTCTTTAAGAAATAAGTCAAACAATAAAGTACAATTTCCGTTTTTGAGAAAGTTAAGAGTAAAAAGTAAACTTTAAGTATAATATCAGCTCTTTGCTTAGAAATAAAACTATCAATAATTCTGAAACAAATTGTAACATATCAAATATTTTTAATTAAATTAGTAAACTTATCACAGAAAATGATTAATTAACATAAGTGTTCAGACAATTCATATTTACAATTTTAGTACAGCAAAATAATGAAAAATTTGTCTATCGTAATTTGTTTCAAACTTATATGACTTTAAAACTCTTTCTTAATATGCATTCAAAAAGTTCCCATCATTGCTCAAATACAATATAATTATTTAATTAAAAATACTTTTGTGTTTTCCCCGACCAATTTTAAAAAAATACTTCTAATTAAAGTAAGACATCAGAAATATGAATAACAAAAGAGTTCCGACTATATTATGATTTATGTAACCCAAAATATTGAAACTTAAAATATACTTATATTCAACTTTTAAAAACTTCAGTTTCTTATTAAAATTTTTGCTGTTCAATTTTATAAACAACATAATTCTGTAAAATCCTTAAAAAAATCTTAGCATACTTTTGTGAAAACATAAAATTACTTAAAAATGTAAAATAAATATTAGTAAATATTAAACAGTGACAATCAAAAGAATAATAATATCTTTCAATTTCTCATTATTATTCAAAATTTAAAAATTAAAAATAAAGCACAATTAAATTTAATCATTTTGCCGATAAAACATATGTATTACATTATTTACAAAAAAAATAAATGAAACGGAATTTATAAGGATTCAGAAATTACTAAGAAATTACTTTTGCAATAGATTATTAAGAAACAAATGAATATGAAAGTTAAGTACAATTTTGGATTAATTCAAGATAATATCCAAATGGTAAGTTAAAGAATAACACGCATTACAGAACGTTAAAATAAGTTGACTCTAAAGGTTTGTGAGCTATTATGAAATCCAGAAACAGGCCTTCTTCCCCTCCATTCAATTTCTAAAAGAATTCTAAATAAATATATTATGATACCAAAATTTAGAAGAAAGCTTACTTTTATCATGTTCTTATAAAATCAAAAAAGAATCTGCGTAAGTTTCTTTATTATTACAAAGGCCGAAAGGTATGCTTTGAAAATTCAGTATTCTAATAACCTTTCTTTTTAATGTTTTTCAATATTCTTCAAGCTATGGTATTTTACGAAATGAGTAAAATTCTATCTGATCACTTTTAGAAACACTTTTTATAAAAAAGTACAATTTTAAACAAAAGTATTAACGATATTTCTGTAACTGGATTTCAAATAAGTATTTTAAAAGCAATTTTACAATTTAAAAAATAAAGAGCTCAGAACATATAATAGTCAACAATGTTCTGCAAGCTTTGTTATTCTAAAACTTACCATTGAGAGAAATATCCAAAATCCAGAAAATCACTATTTGAATATAATCCAATAGTCCAACAGAGTTAACACACTTCTTTGATCTTCTATGAAAAGTACCTACCTCAAATTTTCTTAACGGTACTTCTCAAAACAATCCCGAACTTTTCGAACTGCGTCTTGTTTCAGCAAAGACAGAAAGTTTTTTGTTGAGCTGTCTGCTCGTTTTCAATTATTATTTAAACCGACCTCGGGAATTTGGGCGTGTTTACTGACCACGTGATTGCTACGTCATGCATTAAGGTTGCAGGCTTAAAAGTTTGTTTCTTATTGGACGAATTCAGTCTATTCAAGGAGGAGCTTGTAAACCTCGCAGCAAGCTCTCCAAAGGAAGTTCCGAATTTTTTTGAACATCCCTAGGCTATACGGATGTTACCTAGATCGGATAAAAGAAATCCTCATGCTCCCTAGTGGATACATAAGATGCTATGAGATTGCCTTATTTGGCGAGTAATCTTTTTTTGGTTTTAAATTTTGCAAGATGAAATTTAATAGGAATTATTCAGCTCTACGATTTGTATTAACCAACTTTAACTACAATAATATGTTAAAAGATTAGTTTGATTAATGTGGACCATAATTCTTATAATATAAATGTTACTGTTTACTTCTTGATCATACTGCAATCGAAAATATTTTTCATGAATAACTTTTTCTTTCCATAATGAAAAAAATGTTCTATGCCATGAAAACTTCATCATTAAATCTTGTGAGCTTTAATTTCAAATTATTTGTAAACCATGAATTGATTTTTTTCCCCCCCCCCCCCCCTGTCTAATTGATTTTTTGTAGAAATATTTTTCAAAATATTTCAAATTGAATTAAAATGTGAGAAATAATTTAAACTTGTTTTAATTACTGGTTTCATAAGTAAAATTTTATCTTCAAATGATTTAGTAAGTTTTAAAAATGAAATGGGTAAATTTTAGGATAAAATTAACGTTACTTTAACAGATATCTCTCCCAACATAGTGTAACAAGATTATTCCATTCTAATTTTACATCATCAATTATTAAAAAAACTATTCTTTATTGAACCATTTCGGCTCTACTAAAACGTACTTGAATTTATTCCATTTCGAAATGAACTTAAATTTATAATTTCCTCTCAAGAGTGTTTCATTAAATTTTAAACGTTTTTGTTAATGTTAATATATTTTGTTTATTTTAAAGAAATGAATTTCAGCGTGATTAAATAAAAATGTTACGAAACATTAAAATTATTATTATACAAACATTCCTGAGAACATTTTTAATTAATACATAAAGAACTCTTAAAATAATTTAAGGAAAACCATTAAATAAAAACAGCTGGTTTTATTTAAAATTTATTACATTTTCTTGACTTTGGTCACTTATTTTCAAATTACAAAACTTTTTTTGAAGTAAAATTTATTATAAAACATTGTTGTTTAAATATATTTATAAAAATATGGAATTTTCTTTTAAATTGAAATGTTCAAAGAAATATTTATTACTTAAAATGACTTACATTTCTTTTACATACAGTTGCAGAATTTTAAAACTAGGAATAAATCTTCATTGTAGAATGAAATACCTGTTTTTATTTATTTAATCATTTAAGTATAATTATTTGCCTAAAATGTCTGTTAAATAATTTAATCGTTTCGGATATTGTTACAAAAATAGGAGAAGCTAATAAATAAATAAATAAATCACACATAAAACTTGAGACATCTAGACTTGTTATGAATTAAAAATTGTTTTTTAAATTCATTAAAACGAGAAAAATGTGAGAAACATAAATCGAAATCTTAAGAAATCCTCTCAATGGATAATTTAACAATGTGAAGTGGAGTTTATAATAATAATTGCATAAATCGATGATCTAAATTAAATTGTCTTACGATTTTTTTCTCATACTGATTTTTTTTCCTCTTCACAATATGAAATTTTTGACAATTGCAGTATGACCTAGAATAGAATAAAGATTTTCGATGAAATCTTTGTTTGCATATCACTTGCTAAACATTTGATGATCTTTCATATTATGTCATAATAATTGCTGAATCATATTACAGTTTATCAGTCTTACTGCGAAAAAAAATTGTCTTATGCATTAACCGAAAAAGAATAATCTTGCTACGTAATGATTTTATATTTTGTTACAAATGGCAAAGACACTTAAAAATGCTACAGAAATGAAAGTAATGGAATGTTATTTTGATTTGTTTTCATAACATCAGTAACAAAAAAAAAATAATGATGCATCTTGGAAATTGACAAAGCATGACGCTCCGATGTACTCTGAAATTAAATTAATGATTTAGCTAATATAGAAGCTTCAAATCTATAAAGGAAAACAAGCATGCCTGAGAGTATTTGGAGCGAAACAATTCTATGTCTAAAATATTAGCTTTATAATATTTATATCATAGCAAATTGTTGTTATTTTAATGTTACTCCTCTTTCTGTTACAATCAACAGAATTATTTAATCTACAGACAATTAAGCTTCTTAAAATTATTGACTATTACTTTTTAATATAATAATATTTTGATGTTATTGATTTATAAAAGAATGTGCAAATAATGGTTTTGTTGGATCACTACTTGTGCTACTATATTTTAAATCAATAAATTCATCACCTTTTTTTCCTGATATTTACTGTAGTCGTTTTTATGCTCTTGATATAAATTTTTTTCATGTTTAAAATTTTTAAAAATTTAAAAAGTTAAATTTAAAAACTTACCGAAAAAAATTAAATTTAAAAAATTATTGAAAAACGCTAACGTGAAAAAATTATTTGAATCTTATTTACGAAAACTTTTTAAACTATCTTTACCATTGAAAAAGTTAATTTTAAAAAAATATTAAATTTGTATTGATCGAAAATATGTTAAAATAAGGCACTATATTTATTTACATTTGTAACTTTCGTCGAAATGTCATAAACAGAACTAAACAAAATGTTCTAGTTAATAGATGGATTATTTTTACACTAAACATAATCATTTGTGCGTCAATAATCTTTTATGGATTATAAAAGCGTTGCGGTTAATTCTTTTTTTCACATTTATACTTTATTTATTCTTATGAATTCTTTAAGCTTTCACTCAATTAACATTTTATTTTTCTCAAACTTTTGAGGGGAAAAAACCCATTTTAATAAGATATATATTTACTGTATCATTAGCAACTTTTACAATAATATAATAATATGTAACCCAATTTTGATATTTAAAAATAACTGTAAGCTTTTAAATTACATTAATATATCACGTAACTCATCAGTTTCCGGAATTCTATTCAACAAGAATTCTTGATCCATTTTGTACATCAAAAAAGGGACACGTGTTCCTTTTTTTATATTTTTAATAAGCATTTGTTTTAATAAATAATTCATTTATAAGCATTTTTATATTTGTCGTAAATAAATTGTCATATTAAGACATGTTCATAATGCATAGTTTTATTTGATTTTACATTCATTACGAGATCCAAAAGTAAAGTACAGTTTAGAAAAAGTACACAATTTTATATATGGGTTTTATTTATTAATATTTTGGAAATGGTATAAGTTCACTTTTGGAAAAAAAAATGAGTTAACGGTAGAAGTTGTAATAAGATATAGATATCCTCATTTAATACTTATAACCCCATATTTAATTGAGCACGATTTCTTCATAAATTAAACAAGAGAATTTTTATTTACTTATATTTTGTAATTGATTTAAGCGCAAACCCTTTAATATCTCAATAAATAAAAAATGGACTTATACCACTTTAAAAATGGTTCATATATATAATTGAAACATTTAATTGCAGAGGAACAAATTTAGATTACTTACAATTTTTACAAAGTGTTTGAATGGAAATTTTATAATCGATTCATAAGCCAATGACATATATTGATTTCAAATGAAAATATATGTCATTAGCTATAAATAAATACAGATATAAATAAACATGTTGAAAAATTTAAGAAAATGATATGAAATAAGTTATAATTTAAAAGATATTATTCCAATCAACTGCATTTAATGAAGTAAATTATTATTTAAAATTTCTAATTGCTTTATTTAACGCTCTATGATTTTTTTTTTGTTGTGTTTATTCTGGAATTCTTTTCAGGATTAAAAGCAATTTTTTGTTAATTGAGAATTTTTTTTAAAAAATAAGAGATTTGATATTATTTTTCAATTCAACATTTCCATATCAGTTGTAGATTGAACAGGAATTTAAAATTTTTCACAAATAAAATTCCTATTTATCAACAAATTTCTTTGGTTAAAATATAGTATTAAAGTGAAAATATTTTGCTTCTATTTTGAATTCCAACAAGATGTTCCTGTAATACATTTTTTTTTTTCAATACTTAATTGTATATCGGATTTGTCATTCTAAAATTATTTGGTCTGGTTAATTTGGCTATATGATTATAGATTGTTGCATTACAATCATACAGTTGTTTTGAATGCATCATTTTTAAAGCTTAATTTTTAAGTACAGAGGAAAATCGCATTTGAAAACCCAAATTTCATATTGAAGATGATTATATGAGACAAATGTAGCTAAGATACATTGATAGCATACGAATTTCTAAAAATCCTGAAAATTTTTAACTTCACATAAAATATCTAGCGTATCCAATTGAACCACAACAAATTATTATTTTACCGGAGTAATTATTAATAGATATACTTTTAATATATATTCTCCTTTTCAAATATTGAATAATTTAAATCTATGTCATTTAAATAGTTTCTGTGCATTTTATAAATTTAAAAGTGTTAAATGAATTATCATTAAAAATTAATTCTCTTCTCAGTTTAAACATGAATTAATTCTTTAAGAATTAAGATCATTTTTTCTAACTTAAATATTTAAGTAAACTTATTTCGTTCATAGAATGACTGAAAAAATAATTTAATCTAATAAGCTCATGTAAGTGGTTATAAATGTAGTAATAAAATATGACATACATTTAAAATATGAATTACTTTTTTAATATTATTAATTTGTTTAATGCTTTTTCTTCCTATTTGAAATGCTTTGATACACTATAAGTTTGTCTATTTGTTTTTATTTGCAATTAATGTAATGATATGGAGTGAGACTTTTTAAATCTTGTTGTTGTGAGCGAAGTTAAAGATTAGAAAGAATTTAGGAAAGTTGTTTAATTATATTTTATTAAATAGGTTTACTAATTTAATATTTAACTTTATTCTTTAATATTCTTACCTGAATTTATTAAACATTCTTTTAAAAATAAGGTCTCATTTCGAAAAAGTTCATAAATTTATTCAATTACAAATATTGAGCGCAATATTTCTTTTTAAAACCCAGGTCTACTATTTAATTTTTTATAATATTGACTTAAACAGAAATACATTTCTTTTTCAATTCCAAAAAAGATATTATTATTTTTGTATTTTCAAAATAAAATAGCACGTTATTTAGAGAATGTCATATGAAATTCATAATTTCCTCTGGTATTTTGTGAATCTTAGCTTTGTGTTTTTAATAAAAGTAATCATTGTCAGAAACATCACTAATTCTTATTAATGCTTTGTATAGCATTCCTTTTAAAAAACTTAATAGTTTTTTTAAAAGGAAATAGTTTTAAAAAATAATTTTTTATCTACGAGCTGGGGCTATTAAATAATAAGACTGGCGATGCTACAGAAGAAATACGCATTCGCTAAACTCCAACGAACTAAAGCTGTTTAGCGAGAAGCCTAATCTTTGCATTAGAGTTATTTTTCTGTTTCGCTGAAAAAATGATAAGAGGGCAAGAAATTGTTGTGAAATTCCACGTGAAACTTGGAAAAATCGCTACTGAAACTTATAATTTATTGAAAGAAGTGTATGGCAATGAATGTTTATCGCATGCACATGTTTTTGAGTGGCTTAAGCGTTTTCAAGATCGCCGAGAAGACGTTTAAGATTATCCGCCCCCGGTTCGCCCTTCCACATCAAATACAGATGACAATATCTTAAAATCGATTACCGTCGGTAAGTATTCATACAATTACTGAGACTGCAGAAATTGGAAAAGAATCCGTGTGGCAAATTTTTCCACCAATACAATGCTCCGACTTATTCCACATTGTCTGTCAAGGGATTTCTAGCCAAGTACAGAATCCCAGTGTTGGACCATCCTTCTTATTCTCCCGATCTTGAGCCATGCGACTTCTATCTGTTTCCTGAGGTGAAATCTGCCTTAAAAGGAACAAGATTTGAGTCCATCGAAGCCGTGAAAGAGAAAGCGGTGCGCGTCCTGAAGGAGCTGACAGAAGAAGACTTCTAGAACTGTTTCGAGCAATGGAAAATTCTCATGGAGCGTTGCAGGGATAGAGGATGGGTGTATATTGAATGTGATAATAAGTAAATACATATACATCAATAAAAATGTTATAAAGCGTCAGTCTCGTTATTTAATAGCCACATATTGTAAGAACCATTAAGAATATTTTAAAGACTTAACGAATCTTAAAGTTTTCTTTTTCTCGATTTCTGTAAAAGATATTTAAATGTATATAAAATTAGTCAAAAAATATATTTTTAACATTTTAGAGCAGCTAAAATTTGTCGATTTCTTAAACATTCAAAAGTAATATAGATAACCCTCGTCCATTATCAATTCATAATGTTAAATGCCAGATATCGTATCACAAATAATCGTACTTCTTTTCATCTTCAAAAAAAAGAAAAGAAAGAAAGTAAAATAGGAAAAGCCGAAATATTTCAGCTTTTTCCTCAAGGAAAATACTTATTTGGGAGAGGACCACTGTCTCATTAATGTGTTATGTATATAATAATATACTCATATTATTGGACTTTGTAATAACTTATTTTCAAAATACGGATGAAATCAATGCAATTACACAAAGCATTTTAATATTATAAATATTTGTCTATAATTGTATTATTTACACATTACAATAGAATTGTTGTTAAGTAGAATTATTATTATTATTATTATTATTATTATTTTGTTGATATTTGAAAAAAATAGTAGTAATATTCTTCTCTCAATGTTTAACAGAGGTATAATACTGTTGATAACAACAGGTAAATGAACGACAATTTTATGGTAAAAATAATCTAATGTTCGAAAAGAAATTTCACCGCCAGACTTTTAAAACAACATTTGAAAAATTTGAATTGTTGGGTAAATAATAACTCTAATAAACATTTTTAAATTGGTTTTTTAAAATTTCTTAATTTAATTTCTTAATTTTCTTAAAAAATTTGTCTTCTTTGTCTAATATATTCCCCATAGAAGTAAAATCAATAGTTAAAATAACATTATTTTTATTAAAAAAATTTGAGTTACTTTAAATAACAATGTGAAATTTGACATTTTTATTTAATATCAATAACCAATGTTCAAAGTATAAATAATAATGTTCTCGATTATAAAAATAAGTTCCAACATGATGACCTGTTAACTGAAAAATATAATTGGCAATGATATGAATCTAAATCATCTTGGCGACGAACATTCACCCATCAAGTAACCCTGGGTGGAAATAGGTGACGGTGCCGAATGTCGTCTGCAGCCTTGACCGAGACCGTACTCCGCAAACCGGAAGCCTTGCCCGGGGGTAAATAAGGAGAGAAAAAAGTGTGGAAATTCCGTTCATGGATATTAAAGAATGCTCTGTTAAGGATTCCTCCAAAAGCTGTAATCTTTCTCTCTCTTTTTTTTGAACAAAATTTTCACTTTTTAATTCTTTTATTTATTATTGTAATCGTATTGTAACCAGATCGTTAAAATAATATACAGAAAATGAACAAAAGTCTAAAATGCAAAGATTTATGTGTCTAAAAACTGAGGATTATCACAAGATTTAATAGATATTTTAGATACTTTTAGATCTGAAAGTAAAGTAATAGATTTATATGGGTAGATATTTTTTATCTACCAATAGTTTTTTTACTACGATTGAGAGTGCAAATCTTGTATGATAATATTTTCTCTCAAAAAAAGTATCTTGAAAAAAAGGTAGATTAAACGAAAATAGTGATAAGCTTTGTATTGTGTTTTCATATTTTTTAAATTTGTTATTAATTTTTTTTTTATTCTAATGCTACTCATTTTTTTTTGTATCTGCTTTCAAAATAAAAGCTTTGATTAGTTTGTTCATTTATTTAATTCAGACAACAATAATGTTTCTCAGTTAATAAATAAAAAGAAGTACTTAAAATCAAATCACTCGAGACTTTTTCTCAAAATTTGTTATAAAAATAACAAAATATTTATTACCTTGCAAAAAACACGAATTCTTTGCTATAATAAATGGCTTAATATCAGACTATGATAAATGTGGGAAATTTAAGTAATTTCTTTAGATAATATGCTTATTTTTTTTTTAAAAAAAGTTTGTGTGATAGCTTTTTAAAAATCAATAAGAATAATAATATTCATTTTTTTGAATAAAATTGTAATTGAAAGAATAAATCCAATGATCCTTAAACGTGTCTATTGCAAGACCCGATAGACATTTTAAGGATCAAATGATTCCTTAAAATGGCTATCGCATTTCCCCTTTCAATTAACTCTGGTACTTTTAAGTGATGTTATTTGAATTAAATCTCTCTCTCAATAGTTGAAACATAATGTATGTAGATTAGATTAGAATTATTGAAGTGCAGTGAATAAAATTGAGGAGATGCATATATAAGCAATGAAGCGTCGAATACAAGAGAAGGAAGATAATAGTAGTGAATGGAATCGATGAGCTATAAACGAAAGAATAGTAACCGTATTGCACGGAAGTTATCGAGTCACAACCGAAAAAGATATATTTAGGGTCAGAGAATTGTATTCTCATCAATAAATCTTCGAGGGACTCGAATCCTATTGGTTTCGATCAGGTAAGTAATTATGGGGTGTTTCATCGTACAGACTGTAAATGTATGGAGATTTTTCTTGTGTGCTTCCTTTTATATATTTTTGGGGTTTTTTTGTCAAAAAATAGATTATAGATTAAAAATAGATAGTCTCTAGAATCTCAGAAATAAAATATTTAGTTACCACAACGAGAGATACATGTTTATGGATTTCAATTCAGAAAAATGTTTCTAAAACGTGTTTATCAGTTATTGCGCAGCATTTTTTAATTATATATTATTCTTCCTTTCTGTAAAGCATTGTCTAACCATCCATACCATATCAGAATGATAATCTAAAAGTCTTGGTTTCTCCTTAAACTTTTATTTTTATTTACATGTTTTTGTAATATAATTCAAAGTGCATTATATGTTATAAATATCGAATGTCTGTATTTGATAAAATGCGTTTAAAAGATCATAGGCTGACATTTTAAAAATGTATTTAATTTATGTACTTTTTATTCCTAAGAAGGTGAATTTTCGTCGTTTTGTAAACTTTATAGTAAATATTAGGTGAACATGATTAATTAATACTTAATTTTCATTTTCATTATAATTCTTTCATCGGATCGATGAAAAAAATAAGATGACTAAAATACATTCTATTCAATCAGAGGAATTGTAATTTACATTCTCTCCAAGTTTCGAGTTTTTATTTAATGAATTTTTTTAACTTTTGTAAACCTATTATTTTTGTAAAGCTTCCTTAAAATTGCCAATTGTTGCTCTTAGGCATCTGGAGATCAATAATGAAGCTTTTATTCAAAAATAACTCAAGTTTGTGTTCATTTAGACGAGAGTTTTCAGTTTAGGAGCTTTTTCTTCCACTTCCATTTGACACGAAAGCCTTATGTTCGGAATTGATTTATTTACACGGCTGTCAAAACAGGAATTAGAAATAAATTAATTTACTTAATGCTCAATTAATGCATTAAAACTAAATGGAATTCTTTTTTTTTTCTTTTAAATGCAAGTACTTTTTATCAATAAAATATCTTCATGTCAAAGATAAAATAATTTCCTTTGTTTAATTTTATTAACTTTGAATTCGACTAAGCTTTAAATATAAATTCCCTTAGAAATAGCCTTATACTTAGTATACTTTCCGCCAAATATAGTAACAAGTACATTTAGTAATTTGCAATCTTGAAGAATGTGAAAACTAATAATAAATAAATATAACCACTTTCTTTGATTCTAATAAATTCTCTAAGCCCAAAATAATAAAAAAAAAACTATCTACATAAATATAAATACATTTAATGTAAAACTGGGCATTTCAAGTATTTCTGATGATAATTTTTGATGAATAATGAGGACAATTTTACAAAAACAAAGTTTTTAAGACAATTTTTATAGTGATTCATCAGATAGTATAAAAGCGACCATTTTCATAACTAATTTGATGAAATTGACGTTACCACTCTTGTCACTTTCAGATAGATCTTTCATGGTTAGCAAACAAAAAGTGGAATAATTTGCCAAATTAATCGTTCTTTGTAAACTGCTGTAGCGAACAACCGCCAAATATAAACCTCACTTTGCAAAGCTACTTTACCTTTCCAGCGAGGCGAATAAAGCATCTTGTGGTGCTGTGAGGGATTACACATTCTTCCGCGTTCCCTCTAGGTCATTCCTCTCAACTTAGGTCAAGGCCACTTAAGCTACCTAAGAATTACGTATAAATCCACCAATACATCTGAACCATCAGCAATCTTTATTTCGTGATAGTGCATGGCATGCCTTATACTTAGTATACTTTCCGCTAAGTTTCTCTAATCGCCCTCGTCTATTCTCTCTCGTTCTTGACTATCCCATTATTTTACATAATTGCCTGAAGGATATTCAAAAGGAAATAAACGCGTCCTGTGAAGTAATAATGTCTCTATTTGCGTGTTCTTGTTGTTCCATTGTTGAATTCTTTGGAGAGATCTAGTTTCATTTATTAACAATTTCTCCGGATTTTGAATTTTTTTTAAAAATGTAATGTAGTGTTAATGGTAATGGTTAATATATATATATATATATATATATCTGTGTGTGTTCTAGAACAACTAATTTTTGTGTGATGAGCGCTGCTGACCCCAATATAATTCTTCTTTCATATGTCACATGATTTGAATTTGTAGTAAACTCGCTCTTGGAAATGATTATTTATGAGTGGATAAAAATAGGCCGCATCATCGAATAATCGTTCAATGATGTTTCTCATTGAGAAACAAAACAAAATTTAAAAACTATAATCATTAAATTGGAATATCTTTCATGAATGACATTTCAATTTAATCAGTATGAAAATATTTGCGTGGAAGTTTTTAAAATACACTTTTGATGAATATTTATATCCCTCAGATAAGTATATTAAAATTCAGAAGACTTTTTCGTGACGGAAATTATTTTTAATTTTTGGAAATGTAATAAGAAATCATCCGTGTCTCATTCAACTTTATTTATGATTTCAAAACGTTACACAGCAATTCCTTTTTCTCTTTTTTTAAATTTCTGTTTATATTAACGAATATTTTATTAGTTTTGAAAATTTTATATTTCTTAATTTTTTTAAGAAAATTGTACATATTTTATTTATAAATTCTTGGAAAAATTTAATTTTTATGCAGTTTTCCAATCACGGGCTTATTAAACACATATTGGAACAATTCTAATAGTGGATGCTATACTAAATAACACTACTCGCGGCTAGTAATAAATTGCGAGCTCTAGCAAATATATATAGCAAACTTCTCAATCAGTTATATACCTTTTTATCATACTCGCTCTTGAATAGATTTAAAATTAAAAAACTTTCATAAATGATTTTATGAAATGTTGAAGATTCGTATTTTTACAACATTCTTCAAATATCGTAGATTTTCATTTCACTAAACTTAATATAAATAATAATAAAAAAAAAAAAAAGTGTTAAAAATTTAATGTACCTGATAAAAAGGGATATATTGAAAGAATCAGTTAAAACACTACAGAAGATATCAGACAGTATCCATCACTAAGCAAGTTAAATCATTTTAACTATTCTCTATCAGTTAAAAATAATTTGATTTTTTAAATTGTTTTTATATATTTCTCTTGGTGTGTGTGTATCAGTGTGTTATCAAATTTTCGATCGTTAATTTAACCAACTTCCCATCTCGCTAGAGCTCTGAAACCTTGGGAATCGTTCTTACTCGCCTAACAATGCAATATTTATAAATTTGCTACAAGTTTTAACTAATATTTCAATATTTTTTTAATAAACCTTGCCACCATATAAAAACATTGTTTTTAAAAACGTTGGTTTTTATCTTGAATTATTTTATAATAAAATGAAAAAAAATTCCACGTTGAAAGTTATTTGCGTGCTTCAGCGAAGCTTTTTGAATTATAAATAATTAAGAAATCAATATTAAAGTTTTGTAATAAATACATCAATCATTTAAAATTTTTTGGAAATACTTATTTTCAAAAATTAAAGAGCTATTTTTAAACTAAAATTTGGCTTACACTAACTCAATGTAATAAAATAATTCGGTGAAAAATTCGATTTCAATAAAAATATATACTATAAAAACTACTTTATCTTTGATTCTACTACTTTAACTTTGCTTAAGAAAGTGAAGTACACTTTTATCGTTTCAAGCAAAATAAATAATAAGAAATTATACTAAGTTTTGGAAGGAACATATTTAGACACCAAAAGTGTTAATTTTTTTGAAAATAGTTATTATGAATGTTATAATTAAAGTGAACGATACATAATTATATTGTATATATATATATATATATATATATATATATATATATCTTAAGCTAAATATAATTAAAATTAAAGCAACCGATAAATATTTAACTTTTATATATAATTTATTTCAATTTAATATACGAATTTAGGAGAAACTTATTGATACATATTTTTGAAAATTAAGTTCATTACTGTGGAAAGCAGGCGTCAAACATATACGTAAAAAGGTTTTACGATAAAACTTTCGAAAATAATCAGGTACACCAATTAATACATTTATGAAAACAATAATACCTTTGATGGCTAATTTAAAGAATTCAAAACATTTTAAATGTGGACCTTTTTAACATGTGATAACATGTTATTTTGAGAAAATAGCGTCAACAAAAATGTGTGCGCATAAAATAAAAGGTTCATAGTGTTTGGTTCAACAGACTGACATTATAATACATTATGATTATAATTATTACATTTAATTTGCTTAAGGTATATTTATATTGTTAAGATATGTTTAATTTGATATTTTATCGTCTGCTTTTATTTTAATATCCGAACAGAATATTATTGTTCTGCTTTGATAATTTATCGTTTGCTCTTATTTTATTATTTAATTAAATAATTGATTTTTTTGGTAGAATCTTCTTTTTTTTTTTTTTTTTTTTGTTGTTGTTAACATTGGCAACGTTTTTGTACTTTAGAATGTTTTGCTTGTGAAAATAAAAATGCTTTAGAAGCTTGAAGTAAATCTTTTCTTGATAGTCATTACTTCTGTGGAGCCTGGAGCTCGGAAGTATGTTTTATTCACTCTTATTAATATTCATTTAGAATTCTACTACTTTTTCGAAAACTTAGCAGAAAAAGAAAAAAGAAACATTAGCACATGTTAAAATAAAATTAGCAAAGCCAAATTCAATTTTTTACTTAAATTTTTCAATTTTATTATAGTTATTTAATTGAGATATACCACTAAACAAAAGTTATTTCAATAAGATTGGAAGAGAATTTACAAGAAAATGTTTATCTTTTTGTGATATGTTACTCACATGCGCTTCACTATATACAGATTATATTAAAAGGAAGTATAAATTTTTTATTAAAAGTTACTTAAATTCTTAATCTACATAAAGTTTATATTTTATCTCTGACGCCACGCTCCTTTCAATGAAAATTGATAACAATTGATGAGTTACTGAACTTGCTTACTTTCAACTTAGTCATAACAACTAATGCGGTAACACCGAGTTGCCCTCATAATCCCAAAGTAACAATAATAATAATAGGGGAAAAAAACGAAGTTCTGAAAAAATGCAGGGTCGACTACGGATTCTCTGTGACCTCCCTTCCTCATCTGGGAGAGAAACTCGTGTGTCCTTCAACCTCCAAGGGATCGTCATTAGCCTGTTCTTATACATCTCTCTCCCTTAGGTAGCCCGGGGGGTTGTCGAATCTTCTCACGTGGCTGACCTCGATCTGTCAGATGACGATTTCAGAGTTTAAACACATTTATTTATGATGGATAATCGACCCTTCAAAAACCCTCCTTGTTGTTTTTAGGAAGAATCATGGGAGAGCTTGAGTAGATAATATCCAATTATCCATATATTTTTTTTTCCCTTTTTCAGTTTTATCCATTTTAAAGTACATCCTAAAAACAGAATTATCTTTTAATGAATACCAAGATTAATAATTGCAAAGCGAAATCTATTCTCTATAACACTGGTTAAGTTCTAAGGGTTAATTAAGCTATTATTTATATTGGTCACGATTTCTTAAAAAGAAACAAAATTATTGTTCTAAATTAATAGATCATATAAACAAAAAAGTAAGAAACAGATCAATAATCAAAACAATGGAACAAAAATATTGACTAAGTCAATGTTATTCATTTTGATTGAAATAAAATGTTATCTAGAATAATGTATGTTAAATTCTTTGTAATCTTAGAATAAACTCTTTGTTTAAAGATCGTCAAATTAAAAACTATTTCAAAAATACAAATAACTTTTCAAAAATTATGTAGAATAATTATATTTATTCATATTATTAAAATAAATATCAGGTTTAATTTTAAATATTTTTTTTAAAAATAACTATCTACATTTATGTTACCGAATCATATTTTTAAAGAAATTCATTAGTCATATCGTAAATTGCTTGTATTTGTTTCGAAAAATATATCAATTATTAAACATACTGTTAAACATAAGCATTTTCATGGGAATGTAAAAATAATACATTATTTGAAAATGTTTATACTCGACATGGGCCATTATTTGAGTTTTTCATCTAACTGAAAATGTGTTCTAAACTCAGAAAATATCAGCCATAGCTTAGAAAATTGATCTTTAAATTTAGTTTTGATATACTTTTGATTGGTGTCTTTTGAAATAAAAAGTAACTCAAATAGAATAGTTATTTTATCTGTTATCAGTTATTTTAAGGTTTATTTCATATTAAAATTTTGATTTTCAACTCTATGTATGATAATCGAATGTATTGTACAAAAATTATGTGTAGTTATAGTTTTTACATTCGCACTCTGACATAATTTTGGGACGACTTTTACAGATGTTTTTCAGACAGCGTAAAAGTTATAGTTTAAAAAAATTATGAATAGAAAACTTTAGATTTGGCAAGGAATTTTTAAAAATAACTGAATATCATTATTTAGTTCTACCGCCATCTATCAGTCTGATATATTAGTCAATGGTTTTAAGACTTCAACTGAAGACACGTAAGAACAAGATAAAATACTATATTAATCCTTGAAGAATAGATAAAGTCGATCTCTCTCGGATCCTTCTTAACTCAACAATCCTAGATTTTGTTTTAAATATGAAGTCTTAGCTTTCTAAATCACTCGTTCTGATTCCAATAATTCTTACTAACAGTAGCTTTGGAACTTAATACTAAAACAAAGAATCACTTCCATCTAAAAGACTTATTTCAATATTTCAATCTGATTTACTAAAAACTATCAATTTGTCGTTATCCTCTATCTCCCGTCATTTCCCTTCAATTGTATTTTATTTATATATCACAATTTCTAATTCAATTCACCTCACTTCTATCTTCATTTAATTTACCTAATCACCTTATATTCTGGTTGGGAAGAAATTAAAATCTTATACTATTCACACGCACCCAGATTACTCTACAATCTCCAAGATTAGTGAAAAGAATATTACGAATAGCCCAACAGCAAAAGCTCTTCAAAAAAAGAAAACCACACAATACTTATATTCGAAGAGTTTTTAAATTCATCTTATAAAATTTATCATTTACTTAAGTAAAGAATTTATTCTTTATTAGTACAGTCATTTTCAAGTAAAGTATTTATTAAAGTATTATAATTTATATACTTAAATAAAGTATTAAGTTCTGAAAGAAATACTAAAGCTCAAAAATTCCCACGGACTATTTTAAGAACCATTGATTGAATACCATTTTTAAAAAAAATTCGCAAAATAATGGTTTCATTCATCTACAATGACTTCGCTGTTTATATAAATTTCATGAATGGGTTGTCAACTAAAACTGAGAAAAATACCACGCGTGGTTGATAATTTTATTTTACAAGTGCCTAATTTAATCTTAGAATCCTCGATTTTTCCGATGCGTATCAGGTTTCTTTTTTTTTTCAGCGAAAAATTCCTCTCCCTCTCTCTTTTCATCGTCATCTCTATCTCCCCAACACCCTCAAGGGTTATCGTGTCCTGAAGAGTTCATTTCCGTCTATGTGCTTCTCGAACTTAGGAATTCGTTCATCGTAGCGCCCTTTTTAGGTCACGGTTGAAACACCTCTTTTCTCCCTACCCCTTCTGTCAGTCTGTCTATAAAGTTTTGTAACAGTACTTTGAAAATAATCGTATTATTTATCGACCAAAAAAAAAAAAGAAAAACTAATCTCACTTGCACTTGTTAACATGCAAGAAGAATTTCTAAAATTCTATAACAGAGATAAATTGAATAATTTAACAATATCTCTTTGGTATGAAAGTCTTTACATCTTACATATAAGCAATTTTTTAGTTAGATTGTTTAATAATTTGATTCTTTTTCAATTGAACTGTCAAGCCTTTTTTTTTTTCATTCAAAATTTTGAATTACTTAATAATTCTCGAAAATCTGCTTAAAACATAGCCAGTACCGATATAAGTTATAATATTCGCTATTCTCTATTTATTTCCTTTCAACTATCATCTGGGGCTTTTTTCTTATTTTATATTTAAGTTTCCAGATTTTCTTACCAATCAAATTAAACGTGATGCAAATTACTCGTACGTAAATTTCGGAAGTCGCATGAGAAAATGTAAGTAAGTCGTATAAAAGCGATAGAGAATTTATTTGAAATAATTAAGATTATAGTAATGAGAAGAATGTTAGTGTGACGCGCTTGGAAGTATTCTGGTGTGTTAAACAGATTTGGCGAGATTAGGACTCAGCAATGCCGAAAAAATTGCAGGAAAGTACGCGTATCTTATTCTGGTAATAGAATTCTTTGATAGAGTATCGAGATTGTTAGTACTTTCGGAAAGGATATTATCTACGAGGAGCATCCTCCTTATTTTTGGAGTAAATAAAGATATTATGGATATAAATGAGACTATTTTAATTAATGTGCTCGAATTCTTGAGACGAAATTTATATCCTGTGATTAACTTTAAGATGACAGACGAAATAGGTAATAGGATGTCGTTAGAAAGTGTTAAAAGTACATTTTCAATTCAATAGGTGCGTATTTTATATTCTTTTATCAGAATAATTTAAAAATACAGCTTTAATATTTTAGGTGTTGTAGAATTTAATTATTTTTTCTTTATTCAATACAATTTTCCTTACAATTTAAAATTAAAAAAATATTCCAATTAAAAATCTTGGTTCGTTTAAATGCAATACTTTGTTTCTCGTTTTACACCTTTTTTTTTTTTTTTTTTTTGATATTTTGAAACGTGTTCTTTGTGATGCACATCCAGATAAAAAAAAAACATGACTTTACAGAATTTAGTTCACCCACAGCGAAGGAAGTAAAAATAAACACAGCTTTTTATGTTTTGAAAATCGAGCCGGAATTGATGACAGTTTTATTTTTATTCAGTATTTATAAAAGTGTTCTCGATATATATATTCAAAACTATGTCACCGATTCCTAATTTTAATTTTTTGTGTTGTGTTCACGTGTGTTGGGTCATGCAAGTCCATTCTTTTTCGGAAAGGTACTCTCGAAAACCAACTTTGCGTCAATACAGAAACCAGACAAGTGTAACGGTTTAATTGAATATCTTAACGATGATACTTGCTGACTAAGTAAAGAAGGATTATTTACCGAAGCTCTTCGCTATATAATACAAGTCAGAAAGTACCCGTATTAGGAACAGATATTGATTGATTGTCTTATTAACGTCTCACTAAGAAGTAACACGAGGGTTGCTCGGTACAGACTTCATAATTTTAAGCTTCGCTAAGTGATGAGTTTAACACCAGAACTGGCACTTTTAAGTACTATTATGTGATGAGATAAACAATCAAAATTCTCTAGCGCATTTTTAAAGTTTTCATATCATTTTGTACAGAATTAAAATTCCTTACTAAATTAAAATCATTATAGTTTGATAACGAAATAAGGCCATGAATTCCCAATTCTTCAATTATGAATCCTCAAATCTGAGCACGATTTATTGCAGTTCGACGAAAAACATTTTCATTGCCCCTCTGTAGATATTATCGTCTTAAAACGAATGTTTAAAATTGTGTTTTCCATTTTTTTTTTTCATTAATCTAATGAGACATTTTTACACTAATAATACATTTATCCTTTTAAGATTCCTTTGAGTGAGAGAGTAATAAAATATGTTCCAATAGAACATGTAATGAAATTTAAATCCTAAGAATTTTTCCATAAAAAATAGTCCGGATGAACCCTCATAATCAATTCGGTGGTTAACACGAGACATTGATAACAATTTGGATTGATTAATTGATTATTTATTAACGTCACACTTAGAAGCAACTCAAGGGCTATCGGCGACGGACGATTTTGAACATCTGTTAATTTTAAACTTCAGTCAAGGGATGAAGACGACACCTGAGTTGGTACCTCTTTCTCCAAACTTCCACAACATCCCAACGTCAGGACATTGAGTTTTGACATATTTAACATGCTTCAGCCGAGTTATGTGATGGATCTTTAGTGGAATAAAGATTTGAACTCTCAACTAGACGGAAACAACTCCGCGCACTAGCTCGCAACCATGACCATGTGGTTAACTTACCAATCAACTCGCGTATAATATTCCATACATTTCTGGCATTTGATACATTTTTAACGTCCATATACATTTTAACTTAAATTTTGTTTTACAGATAAGATTGAAAATGTCTGATTAAAACCGTCTCTCAAACTTTAAATAGTACAATCAGATGATCATGCTCCTATCTTGACTGCTATGTTCCTATAGAATTAAGGAGAAATAACCGAAATGATTCGATGAATTAAATTATTTTGCAGTTAATACAGGATATATATATATATATATATTAGTTTTATGCGTGAAATACATAATACAGGATTTTTTTTAAATTCAAAAGGAATATGTAGTTCAATCATGTTGTTATGTAAATAATTAAGAATATATATTAAATTGAGCAATACAACTCTTTTAAAATTCACAAGTAATCAAAAAATTTAATTGAAATATTAACATTACAAAAAATGTAAAAATTACTATTGAACCAATAAAAAGAAAGACATAAACCAAACCAAAAAATAGATAGGTAAAAGTTACAAACTGATAAATGAATGATAATACATTAAACAAATTTAATTAAAAAGTAAGAGTTCTAAATTTAAAAGAAAGTAAATTAAAATAAGTAGACAAAAACCACAAATGTCAAAAAGATTTTTTTTTTTTTTTTTTTTTTGAAAATTTAAAAACCCAAATATTTGAAGACAGAACAATTGAAGATGTAATAGGCTTTAGATTGTTACGCTGGGTTATTCTAGAATTATTGGCCAAACTATCCCCTTCAACAAGATATATTATGAAAAAAATGGTTGTCAAACCAAAAATACAATGGAAAAAATATTAAAGCAAACTCAAACACACACGATGCAATTAAAGTAAATTTTACTATAGTAATTTTCTGAGTGAACATATAATATCCCAAATATCCAAATATAGTTAGAGAGAAAATAATCATTTTAGTACGAAATAAAAAAAAATAAGATTCATTAAGTATTCATTTTAAGACTATCAAATATCTATATATTTCTTAACGTTGAAATTTCTCTGAATTCTAGTTAAATTTCGAAGCATTACAAATGGTTATATTACATACATTACCATTATACCAAATCTGGTAGAAAAATGCAATCGATTCATCAGAAAAACACTGATAATCTTGAGCAAACAAATACAATTAAAAGCCTTGAAATCATCAAGGTCATATGGGATGGAGAAATTTTCTCTGTGTTCGAAGACATTTTCAATTCCTCAAATATTGATTTGATTTGAGTTCTTTTGCTCTTGTGCAATAAATATCACTTAACAATAGAATAAAACAAAAAAATTTAAAAACTCTCGTTAAACTTGTATTACAAAAAATTTCGTTGTTTTTGGTCAGAATCTTTGTAAGCAAAATTCAAGGTCTGCTTCCGGGTTATCCTAGCAGTGATTGCTTAGCTAATCTTTACTTGCTTATTTTTGAAATTAAACTCATTGATAGTGATTTTTACTTTCCTTATCGTAACATAAATGATTTGATTATTTTTTTTATAAAACTAATGAAACTAAACCAAATATTACATTCTTCCCAGAATACCTTCATTTACTAAAAACAAATCTTAATTCAAACAAAGTTGAAAGTTTTTACTATTTAGATTTATAGATCACTTATAATAAACTTATTAGCTATAGCTTGTGATAAAAGAGAAGGTTTTAAATAACGTATAACTAAAATTCCTTTATGGAACATCACTTTGCACATATTTATATCGGAAAATTGCATTAAATTTTTTTTATTACGTATTAATAATTTAACCACACCTAAAATAGATAAGTTGAACAATATTAAAAAAAATATTCTGTAGTTTTTTTTGTAGCATGATTATTCATATTTTTTTAAAAGCTTACGTGTATCATAAATACATTGGCTAGTAAATTGTGACCTATTTTCAGACCCAGCACACTACATTAAGTCCACAAAGTTAGCTTGTCCTTGGCCTAACTGTGAAGATTATAATTACTATCATTATTCGTACAGTATACACTTTTTTACACATTCTACGGGCCCATTTTACTCTTTTACAAACTTCAGTGTTTTTACAACCAAGTCAACTAATAACCAAACAATTACCAAAAGTTTGTATCTTTTTTTACTTTGTGGTAGTGAAGACGTCTTGCTTTTTGAATATTTAAAATCTACTCTTAAGCATTTCGTTTTGCTGAAGATTATTTTACTCTCTTGACTGAATCTTCATTTCTCTGATTTTTTGTAAGCAATGGTTCACATAATTTTTATCGCAAGTAATGGCTTACATAATTTTTATCGCAAGTAATGGCTTACATAATTTTTTACCGCTTCTTGAATTTATTGCTATTTGTTTCAATTCTTGTGAATAATGACTTTTTTTTTTTTTTTTTTTTTTTTTTATTTTTAACTATCGCGCTCTTTTGCAATTTGGTTATTTTCTATTTATCCTACCAAATCGTAAAGGGGTAAGATGGGGATGATTGAAAACTTGTTTAACCCCGCAAATTCGGTCCTCATCCCAAAATTACTTTTTTAACTTGATGGGTTCCACTTGTTTTAGTGAATTTTTCTGTTTTGATTCACAATTTCTTGTTTTTATATGCTTTGAATGTTTTTTAAACCAATGTTTCATATACCGAATACGACTCACCACCAGCTAGCTCTACTACTGGTGAAGCGACATCTTGTTGTGTGCTTTATAACAATTTAAATTCTTATTATAACCAATACAGATATTTTACTTTGTTATTAAATAATATTTTTTTATTAAAAGTCCGATTACTAATTTTAAATTGATTACTCAAATAGCAAAATTAAGAATACCAATATTCTGCGTATATAATTGTCTACTCTACTTCATGCTCAAACCTGTGTTACGACATTATAAAAACCAAATCAATGTACTTTAATTATTTTAATCATAGATCTTGAATTTGCTTCTAATTTTTTTATGTATTTACTACCTGTAAGTAAAAAAATTGTTTTTATTTTTCAATGTATATGAATTCCATAGAAATGGCCCAGCCTGCTGACGAAAACAATAATTAATAGTATAAGCATTCATTAAGCATAATTCAATGCTCTTAAAGAATTTTTTGCATTTAAGTCCTGTAATATTTAACTGTTTTTGCATCGATAGCTTTAAAAGCTTGTGAATCCTTCTTCTTTTCCCTTCGAGAAAAAATTTACCAATACTGAATCACGAATCTATTCAGCTCAAATTTTTGTTCCTATTTTTCTCTTGAATCTTGGCATAGAAATCTCATTTTTTTAAAATCTATATTAATTAGAAAGATTTTCTGACCGTGATAAGCAATATAAACTGTAATTTAAAATTGAACGTGACAAAAACTGTAAATTTTAAACACCGTTTTCATCTCTGATGTTCTGAGTAATAAAAAAAAAACAAGAGTATGATATCCTGTCATTAAGTTTCTTTTAAACGTCAAGATTTGTTTGAAAGAATCGTCTTACAAATTTTGTACATACATTATTGAGTCACATTAACAACCTAGAAATAAAGCTACTCCTTTTACAATATGTAATTACATTAGAATTTTAAACGATGAAAGAATAGTTAGAGGGTTTCCTCGTGTACTTAAAGCTAATTTCAGCTCAACGAATGACACCGTTATGCTTTAGGATGATAAACATTTAGGTTGTTTAAAAGTTTTTCTTTCAACGGGATATATTTTGAAGTGTGATGGTCATGAATTATTATAATTACTACACACGAGAACCCAACAAAAATTGGGTGAACGGAACCAAACAGCATTCAGGCCTCATCCAACGGCTTCTACAAAAACGATATTTGATTTTTTTTTCTAGTTCCACTTAATTGAGCATCAAACACAAAACCTAACGATTCGTATATAGGAAAGGAAGCATTAAGTTCATGGTTGAAATAATTCTCAGTGGGTGGTAACGCAACTTTGATGTTATGATGCTGTGAAGTTTCCGCACCATTGAAGGTACCCTTTTTTTTAATCAGTAATCATCCTTTGCTATTGATGATTTTCGTCGTAGTCTGAAGGATAGATTTATGAATAATAAAAAAAAGTTACGAGAAGGATTTCTTGTTTCAGATATAAGTTTTGATGTAAAAAAAAAAAACGTAAAGAAGCAGTTTCGTGAATTACAATCTTTTCTCACATAAAAAACTACAATGATTTTCAAAATGCAAAGTAAGGAAAATGTCATGTGTATTTGCTGCGGTTCTTAATGATTTTATTATATAGATTAAGAAGATCGTGTTTGCAGATATTGATATTGTTTTTTACACAGCTATATATTTTTAAAAGTCATGAAATCAACCAAATTTTAACGTAGAAGCTGTAATACTAATAAACAAAAA
>BMAW01024151.1:560573-645402 GCA_019974015.1 Nephila pilipes
TGGTATTACTTCGTTCAGTTACGTATTGCTCAATAGAGTTGAAGCTGTAAAAGTTTTTATTTGACAGTTAAAGAGAGTTGTTTTTGTGTTTAGTTCTTTAAAATATTTCCTTTTAATCTCCCCCACAAAAAATATTTTGTAAAAATTCCTTCTCTGTTATTTTATAGAGACATTTTCATTTCGATCATTCACTCGAATTTTAAATTTAATTTTTATGACTCCTACATTATCTGTTAATTTTCTTGTTGAATACCATTTTCAAATTATGCCAATTTTTCATTTTTAAATACTAATTACTAGAGAGAACTTTAACTAGTTTATTTTTATGAACTACTCTCAATATTAATTGTTTGTTCATAATTTATCCATTTTTCAGAATATTATATATTTAATCCTTTACCTTTTTAAAATGACCAGCATTCTAACCACCGGTCCGCGGGACTTCGCGGTGAGCTCAGCTAAAAATTTAAAATTTTAAGGTATATTTCCTAAGGATATTTACACATCTCTACTCACCGTAAATAACTAAACGCATAAACAGCTTGCATTCATCAAAGAGAGCATATGAAATATATTTTTATATGAAATAATTAAATATTTTACATGTTCTCGATTTAACACTTTTCCGATGACTGCTGAGCCAGCTGTCACATCTAAAACAGTTAGAGCGTTGCTACATGATAAATTATACAGGTAAGTGTGCGGCAGACACTTGAACTCCATTCGAGTCGTCTCTATCTTATTGGTCAGCACTTCTCTATAAATCTTACCGTCGGGCAGTACATTGTAAGGAACCTTATTTTATTACTCGTATACACACACACACGTGGCCAATGATATTATTATTGATAATAATAATGTGTGTGTGTGTGTGTGTGTGTGTGTGTGTGTGTGTGTCGCATCATCAGTTGCTAGATCAGAAGAGAACGAAATTTTCTCTGTTTGGCAAGTTAATACAATAATTATTCAGATCACGTGATATTAGATTTAGGGATCTTTGGGTATTTCATGTGGAGACGAAATGTCTAGTAGGGATTATTTCTACCACTTTGAAACGTGGGAATATACTGAGTCATACGATTTATATATTTGTAGATATGTGTTAAGCTAATGCTTAGTTGATAAAAGTTAAAACCATCGGAATGGAAGAAAAAAGTTCAAAGAGCAAAATCTCACTGAACATTTGTAATATAATTACAAATAAGAATAATATTCCGAAGAAAAGGATAGAGCTGAAGTTTAGAAGAAATAAAGAAAAAATTCATTCAAAAGAGGTCGTAGTTGATACAATAAGCCAACATTTAGTGGCGATAGCTGAAAACTTAGCTATAGCTGAATCATTTTTTCTCTGAAACTGAAGATGTATGTAAAGGTAATCTCTGGATTAATAATCCCTTTTTTGGAAGATGTAAATTTAAAAGCACTCGATCTTAGTGACAAAAAAAAACCCTGATCGAATCGTCTTCTGATATTCTTGTGTCCAGACATAAAATACAATCATTGTCTCAATTCTGAATACCTCTCAATAAGGAATATACATATCTCTGTTATAAAGCTATCAAATTATTGGTCGTTTTTTCAACTTCCTATTTATGTGGTAAAAAATTTTCATCTATGTCAGATATAAAAATCAAACAAAGAAATGTATTAGAAATTAAGGCTCCCATCAACTGGCCATTCAGATTTCGAAAACGTAAAGTTAATCCTAAGGAATTTCTACTACCGTCCTCAGATTTTTACTATTTTATTTATTTGAATGCAAAAAAAAGTTCATCCGAACAAGCTGAAAATAATGAAGATTTCTGAGGAATTACATTTTTCCTTCGATTTTTAAAAATATTTTTACCCTTATTGTAATAATTAATTTATGAGTTTTCCGATCTTTACAAAATATTTTAAAATATTTTTTTAAAAAAAAGAAGAAAAAATGTATTCTACAGAAACTACAATATTTTTTACTCTTTCTCGGTTGCACTTTTTTTTGCATTCGAATAAATAAATTATTTAGATTTGGGAGTAGTAGTAAGGAATTCCATAGGATTAACATTATGGTCCCTAAATAAAAATGGCCCTTAGATGGGAGCCTTAATGCAGCTCTTCGTCTCTCAGAAATAAACCAGAGGCCACGAGTATCAAATTTATTAAAAATTAAGCGGTAACAAATGTCGCACTAACTGAAGATTGTATATGTATAACATTAGATTTAATAAATAAAATGTCTTTTTCATATTGTTTATATTTATTTACTTATTTTTGAGTGACAACTACTGCGAAATATTTTTCCTATTTTCGTCAATCAGCAGGTGTAAAAGCCTGGGAAATACTGCTTTAGATAACTTCTTTAATAAAAGAAACACTTTTGATAATTTTTAAGCGTGCATGCAGTCGAAATTGCCAAGTTTTAAAAAAATGAAATTTTTATAATATTTTTAAAAAGCAGATTGAGAGGATTCCAAAGGATTACTGAATAATGAATTTATGAAAAATTCTTAGCAGTATAAATATGTCACACTTGGTGATAATTTATGCTATTATTAGAGGTTCAAGTAATATTTTATGCTATATGAAGAAATATGTATAAAGAGAAGTATATAATGTGCACAATAACTTTCAACGATATCAAGAAGTTAATTTGGTCTCTAAGAATATAATGCATAAATTAAGGAAGCTAAAATAAAGTAATTAGATTAGAGAAGAAAAAATACAAAGGAAAGGATTGTTGATCACAATGTGTATAAAATATAGCATAATATAATATGCAAAAGATAAAAATAAATTAAATAATAAATAAAATTAAGGGGGAAAGTTCTATATGTACATTTATATACAGTGGCTGTTTTCATATTTGAAAATAATTTGAAAGTAAAAGATTGTTCGAAAGTTTTAATCGAAAGTAGAGTTTTTAATCCTCAAAACATAAAGAATCGTTCTTGCGCCAGAAAGTATAGCTCTGTACCTTAAAATCACAAAATTTGATTCTTTATTTTAAGGGTGTGAGAGAGCGATATTTTATTTTCTCTTACACTTCTTCATTATCTATAAAATGTTAAAATGTATTGCATTGAAACTTGGAAAACTGATTTTAGCAATAACAAGTCAAAATTTCCTTAATCACTCTACTGAAATCTAGGAAAAACGGTAATTTTTTAATAACAGCATATTTCTAAAATATTTTTCAAGAAATTTAAGGACAGGCCTTGATGTATGACCACTAATTTCGTTTTTATTAAGACATGCAAATAAAAGACTGATTTTCCTACGCTGAAGTTAATGCATTATTTTAATAATTCGTTGACAATTTCTTTAAATTTTCTCAACTATAACTTGCTGGGTTTTTTTAAATCAACGAACAATTATGATGTTTTATTGGAACGTTCTTTTGAACTAAGCACTTTAGTCATTTTTGTTTCCTTTTGTGGTGCTAAATTTAATCAATTACTTACGACATTTATATAGATTAATTCCACAACACTTTGCCTCAATATACGCCCCTCTATTCACAGCTTATTCTACACTCAACTAAATAAAGAAATGCAAAAAAAAAAATGGAGTTTTAGGGGTTTTATAACGTTTTAAGGATTTTCTAAGCCAATGTCATAGAACCTGATGCACATTTAAATTGAAAAAATGTTTCAATTTTCATAAAAATTCGTTATGGGGGACAAATATATCTTTTTAATGTACTGCATCTCAAAATCAAACAACATTCCATAGGTACTCATTTTTTCTGGTTAACATGTAGTGTAAAATCATTTAGCTCTACAATTTAAAACATGATTGTTTTTTTATGTCTCTTTAAAGCAACACGAGGGATTTTGGTAACAAACCTCGTAATTTAAACATTGGTCAAGAGAGGAAAATGACACCAGAGCTGGTCCCCTCTCCATACCACGCCGATAGGAGGATTTAAAACCTCGACAGATTTAACGTGCATCACCCCACCACATGAGGGTCTTCAGTAGCATAATTACTCGAACCCAAGACTCAACGGAATCGACTCCAGTCACGAGTTCGCGAGCATGACCACTAGGCTACTGTTACCACATATGAAAGAGACGGTAAGGAACGTACTTTGCACCAGCATGTTTATAGACTATGACAGAATTGAATAGTATTCACAATAAAATATACTACTAATAACAGTAAAGTGAAGTAAAAATACAGTTTTAATAATGATGAATAATTTTGCAATCAGAAAAAAATATTAATGTCCTATTCTTTCACATTAGGCGATGATAACTTTAAACATTTGCTTAATCTTTATTTCTTATCTATGGTTAATCATCATATGAAAAAAATTAAATTATTTTTTTTTTCAATTCTTAGGGTTTCTTATATGCAAGATACTATTCTTTAAACAGTTATCAAATTATATTCTATTCAAATATTTATTCATTATCTATTTTTTTGGGAAACAATTTGTGCCAACATAGTATTTAGCAATTATCTATAATTAATTATTATTCCACACAGTTTTTTAATAATAGTTTAATAATTTAATCATAGTGTAAGAATATATATATATATATATATATATATATACACGCACACATATATATTAATGGTACTTTTTTTTTCTCAACAGAACAGCATTAGTAAAAGGTAACTAATTGAAAATTTGTTGCATGGGACATATTTCATAGTAGACACCATTTTTTTTTTTTGTATCATACAATAGTTTGTATTTTACAAAATAAAATAATGCCAGGAAAAAAATTATGAAAAAATATTTTTTAATAAATAAGCATCTCACACGTTACTTTAAGCTAATGTCAACGATGAAGTTTTAGAATTCAATAAATTATGCTTATATTTAATAAACAGGATGTTCTAAAAATTTCCCTACTGACGAATTGTAAATTTATTCTACAAAAGCGAGGAAGTTTAAAACAATTACTTTTATGCCAATGGTAAAAAGCACTTCTAACGTAACTCAGAAAAAAACTTTGAATCTACTATTACAAAAAATGTTCAAAATAACCACCCTTTTTTAGTGGCAAAGCTGAGATCTTTGGCCCATACATATGTAACATTCGGTTACTTCTATCCGACTCTTGTGCAATAGTATAAGTAAGTATAACTAACTCTAAAAGTTAAAAACTGATCCAAAGACACGCAAGTCTGTTGTAACTCAACTATTTATTTATCAATGACTATAATATAGTATGTAATAGGGGTTATCGCTCTCTTAGGACTCTAAGATTAGCCCATCAATTTAAATATTATTGAAATAATACGCTCTTACCAAACCCTTCCAGTTGGAGTTGCTTTTATCTGTCAAATCCTCTGCGACAGCTATAGCCTATAACTACTCTTAATATTATCGGCATCTTGTTAGAAATATACTCAGAGTTAACCACTCTCTTCCTCTATCCTCTAAATTTCGCTTTACTTATATATCACTATATCTGACTTACTTCACTTTATTTCCATCTGAATCTAATTAACATAATCATGTTTCATTTTGGTTGGGAAGAAATTGTTATTTAATGCAATTAATATCAATTAAAATCCCCAAGGTTAGTGAAGAGAAAATTACGAATAGCTCAACGTCACACTTATTTTGAGAAAAACGTTTTAAGATGCTGGGAGTTATTTTTTGTACCTTTTAAGTATTGTTTCATTTCAGGCCACCTGTTACTTAGGGATTATTTTCCTAAGTTTTCATCTTTAAATATCCCCATTAAAAAAGTCAGGAAATGCTCAAATCAGAGGAACGAGATGGCTAAGATTTCAAGAGATGAATAAATTGCCTAAAAAAGAATCTTGAAGCTCGCAGGGTTTCTTTACTCATATAAAATATTGCACCGTCTTCTCTGAACCTAGAATGTCGTTCCCCTGATCTGAGCATTCCCTGACATTTTTGTGGGAATATTTAAAGATGAAAGCTCTAAGAAAATAACCCACAAGGTCTGAATATGCCATGTTACTTAAAAGATACAAGAAAATCACTCCCAGAATCTTGAAATGGGCTTCTCAAAATTTTTGACTCAGAGTTCAGCTTTGCCTCCTAGAAAATGACGGACTTTTGGAACATTTGTCGTAAATGAAAGTTCAAAATTTTTTCTGTGTTATGTTAGAAGTGCCTTTCACCATTAACTCAAAAATAATTGTTTTAAAGTTCGTTGTTTCGGGACAATAAATTTATAAGTCATCAATACGGGAACTTTTAGACATCCGGCTTTTAGAATTTTTAGACGTTAGCTTTTATTTTTAGTTAACATTTTTCCATACGTTATACAAAAACAAAAGTAAACGTACAAAACTTAGATCATTAAAATTTGCTTATAAATGATATCAAAGTCTAAATTTATTCTTGTATGAATGAAACTGTGTCAAGTGAGTGTGCTATTTTTATGTTATACGCAATGGATTAACTCGGCCATAAAGACATTCGATATACTAATATAACATATATCGTGCAATGTAGAAAACAGGAAATCGAATAAGTTCTTTTTTTAAATTTACCTACATATTCGTTCACTTCAATCGAGTTAAGCACACGCATGTAATTATGATATTATAGACTAAGAATACCTGAAAAAATCTCATTTTCTTTTTAGAATTTTATTTTGGAGATCTGAGTTGATTTTATAATCTTTGTATTTGATAAAATAAATAATATTACTAGAATATTTTACATTAAAACAATTTTTGAAATACAATCATTCAATTTTTTATCTATATTATTTATTAAAACTTTTTTTTGGTTACAAAATCGATTGCAATTTGCCTCTAATCATTTCCCACAAATAAATATTAAATCTTCCAAGTAGTCAACATCATCAAAAAAAATTAAATTTACCATTTTAGGAGTAACTGTTTACATATTAAATATGTAAAAATAACCCATTTTTTAAGAATAAAGCATTTCTGTGGAAGCTCTTTGTAACAGAATAGTTAAAAAGCTCTATGCAAAGTTTTGCAAAGACTTAGCCACCAAAAGTGAGCTTTTCTTATCGTTATTATTAAATTATTTAATTAAACATGAGAATTAAAGTAAAAGATGAAATATCGAGAAATGGACTAGAGTAAACTTTTCCGTTATTACAATTAAAGAAATGATAAATTATTAAATTAAATATATTTAAGCTAAATGAAATTAAAATGGAAGCAAACGATAAATTATTAATTTGAACATTATATCAGCTACATGTAATTAAAACTGAAGCAAACGATAAGAAATTGAAAAGTGATCTGGTACGCCAAAAATGATCCACCTAAAACAATAGCCCGTTAGGAGGCTAATAATGATAGAAATAATGCGATTTTTTTTTACGATTGAATAACTTACGTATGCTGCGTGAACGAAAGTCACACGCAAATAAGTCAACCATAAAAATGTTTACTGGTTTTTTTCTTTGTCATGTTTTTATTTTTTTTGATAAGTTTATTAGACTGCGCGATAAAAAATTTTAATGAACAAAAGTTGATAATTTTTTAAATTGCAATGCAAATATTAATATTAAATATTAACTTGTTAAAAAAAGACTACTTAAAATGACACGTTATTATTATTCGTAGGAAAAAAATCATATGTATCATTGATACCAATGATAACGCAGTTAAATAGTTGTAAAGTTTTCTAAAAATAGTTTACAAAGTAATAGAATCCAATTTTATCAGTTTATTAAGAATCTTAGAAATTTATAATATATTATTATGCTTCAATTAATAACTAGTTTATGAAGAATGAGCATCTTTTAAAAACAAGCAGAAGAATATGGTTTTTATTTTAGTTACGTAATTACTTGGTAAAAAATAGAGAAACTTATTAAGTACGATAACTTTATTACACTGTTTAAGTTAAATTAGTTTTGTTAAAAAAAAATTTAAGTGTTTGTCCACATTTTTTTAACTGAAATTAACGTTAAAAAATAAATTTTGTTATTTAATCTTATCCATAAGATTAACTAAATATTTAATAAGAAATAAGAACTATGATTGGGGCTGTTTTTTTTAACGTAGCTCTGAGAAGCAACACTGTAATACTCGACTGACTAACACATTAGCTTTATACGCGGGTTTACTATGACTCCTTCTATAAGCAATCGCTTCTAATATTACTACTCTATTTTGCGGCGTCGGAATTTTTTTTTTTTTTTTTTTTTTTTTTTTTTTTTGTGAAACTCAAGCGGCCAGCAATTTTCGTCGAGTCATGCGCTTTCATACCTCTAAGGATCCGCTGTGTAGTGAGATTGATGCACGTTAAATCTGTTGTGGTTCAACGTCCTCCCGAGGATTGGTGTGGAAGTTTGGAGAGGGGATCAACAGCAGAGGTGTCGTCATCAGCACTTAGGCGAAGTTCAAAATTAAGAAATCCGTCGTCAATAGCCCTCGTGTTGCTTCTCAGTGCGACATTAATAAGCAATCACAATCACATTTTTCGGATGACATCACGACTTCCTGTTACGTGCTAACTTTAATACCTTTAGCCCCTGCTTTATATATACGGATCAACTTTTCTAGGAAAGTTAGATATTGCAGCTTGGATTATTTTTTGTAAGAAATTATTTTCAAGATCTCGCGGTCAGTGAGTTTAGATGTGCGTTCATCTATTTTGTAATGGTAAAATTTTAAGGTCTTTAAGATTTTCTTGTATAAGTGATTTTTGTAATAATTAATTTTACTATCGAAAGAATATAAACGTTAACAAAAGGCTTGTACTCTCGACGAAAAACTCAATATTATCGAACGAATTCCAAAACGGGCGAGACAAGCAAAAATTGTCTTAGAACTTGATTTACCTGAATCTACTCTACATGGATGGAAAAAAAGGATAAACTACGCTAATTATAACGAAAAGGTATTAGAAAAAGGTCTAGTACAGCGGAAAACACCAATCTTGACAAATGTCTATTTGAAATTTTGATTTTTCGCTCAATTTTTATTAATACGACGGTCGTTCAATAAGTCGTTAAAATTTTAAAGAGTTGATGCTCGCAACAACGAAAATTGTTTGTTTTTAGAAAGCATCTGTGACTCAGATAGCTGTCTAAGTCTCAGTTATTTATGATCATGACGCTTTTAGCACCTCGAAAATTCTTAATAACTTTTCCAGTCGATGAGACCGTCTTTGCCTTTTTTGGAAAAGATTAACCAGAAGCCTCCCAACGTTTTGGTTTTTTCTTGATTTCGGTGCTTAATGATGAATCCAGGTCTCACCACCCTCTTACTGTGACAGGTGATTCTCTTAACTCGCGGTTTAGTAACGACTACCGCGTGTTAATGGGGGTCTGTCTGTATTGCTTAAAAAATTCCACTGAACGAGGAAACTTTTTAAGGTTACTGAGATACTAAAATGCTTTATTTTTTTATTTCGTAGTTTAAAAAATAGCGAACATTTCGTTGAATCCATGGATGTATTACTTATGAGAATTTGATAAATTAAACGCTAGAAAATTGAATTTTAGAATTTTAAACAAATGTATCTATCCTGGAAAAAAAACTATTTTTAAAAGTGTTTTTCTTAAAATGTTTTATTCTAGTATTCTGATACACTTTTCTCAAAAAATCTACTCTATCCATTAGACTGATATTTTGCACATTATAAAATAAAATCATTTTCTATATAGTGAACTTGACTTTTTTCAAATAAACACTCATAATTTTTAACTATAACATAATAATGTATATAAATTAAGGGAAGTTTCAATCCTTTTTTAATAAAGTTTTTAAATTTTTAAGAATTTTCTCAAATTTAATTTCTGAAATTTTGATTAAATTCATTGCATAGAATGTTGTGATTTTCCTCACTATACTAGTTTTTAAAGTTATAAAAGCAGTAGATTTTATGCAAGATGTACCTAAACATAAATACGTGACTTACTATTATAAATGCAACTACTGATTATTAATTGCTCAAATATAATTATTTATGCATAGAAATGCGATTTCCTTTGCGCAAACTGATATTAATTTTTAAAATATATCCATTTAAAATATATCCCAATGTTAAAACAATGACTTCCATTGCTTTTTATTCAAAAAAAAAAAAAAAAAAACAGGGAATACTTAGATTTGCCATAAAGTATGTTCAATTTCTTATATCGAAGTCGTCTTAGTTACCTTCAACCTTCCACTTTACATTACGTACAGCAGTGTTTCCCAAAGTGTGGTACGCGTACCCCCAGGGGTACGGGAAGAATTTAGTGGAGGTACGCGTTGCACCGGAGTTTGGTGGGGATATGCAGTGCACCGTGCTTAGCTGCTCCTAATTCTACGTTCTCATGAGTCAAGTCAAGACAGTCTTGAGGGGTGAGATGGTCCGGTGTGACACGGCGGGAATATACCACACTTCGTTACAGAGACAACTTACTTCGTTAATAGTTAGTGGCTTCTCCATGCACCTGTGCATTTTTAGCTTTTGTGCGATTTTTCTTATAGGAAATGTTTGTTATGTGCTTGTTTTTGTTATGTGATTATTTTTATAAAATATAATTTTTATCCCTATATAACATAGGTTATGGATCGCTGTTTAAAATTTGTAACTACTACACCAAAATAAAGTAATGATTATAGTAGCAGTCAACTGACAGGAAGTAATGAAATTAACGGCGAATCAACTTCAATTCTGAAAGCACCTATTAAGAAAAAAAGTAAGGGAAACTCACAAGTACGACAAAGAATATCTTAAATTTGGATTCTCATGGACTGGAGATGAAAATAAGTCTATTCCACTTTGCGTCATTTGTTTTGAAAATCTAACAAACTAAAGCACGAAACCATCCAACTTAAAGCACCATAAGCATTACAAAGATAAACCCATAGATTTTTTGAAAATAAACCAAATTATGACGATCTGTCATCTCAGAACAAACAATTTCGTCCTTCTCACTGATCCAAATTACTATTATTACTTATAATACAACTTTTATTTATATTTTATTACGAGTAGTTTTATTTCTCTTCTCTTATTATTTTGTGTATGTCACAAAAAAATAAAAAATAAAAATTTTGATTGTTATTAAAATACATCTATTTTTTTTAACGAGGGTTACTCAGCGTTAAGAAAATTATAGAAGGGATACACATATGCCAAAAGTTTGGGAAAACACTTGACGTAGAACAATAATGCTTTTTTTAAAATACAGGGTTAATATTTCGAATTATTTTCGTCTCATAAATTGAGCACTGCATTTATAATTCTTAAAAGATACATATCTTTAGCTATTCAAAGTTCACTAAACTTTTGGATTGTTACATTAAGAAGAGTCTAAAATTACATACGAAATTTCTGTTTAGCTTAAACATAAGGTACTTATAGTCATCGAAACTACCTGAATATAAAATTACAATTTTCGGATACTATAGTCTGATGCCAGGATCAGATAACGTCGCCTATTTCTAGCCCTTGACGGCCCGGGGCCATGGGATGAAAACCTGCTTTTTCTTCCCTCCCCTTCCCATCTTTAAGGGACACTTTCCCACGATGGCTACAAGTGGCCGCTCCTTTTTGTATCCACACCAACCCAATGATTAACATTCAACAACAGTAGAAATTCTTGAGGCTGCCGAGTCTCTTATTAGCTTGTCTTACTCCATGATTATTATTTTTTTATAATTGAATATTTTAAAAGCCTTGTTTGAATGTTTTTGCTCTTTTGTATTTCAAGAACACTATTTTTATTATAATTTATTAGTAAATCATTACTAGCATACTTTAGACAGGGTCGTTGGGTTCGAAGTTTTCTCATTTACGATTTCTTGTTTGTATTCGTATTGAAATCCAAAGAACTATCCCGTATAAGAAATAGGTGACTTTTCATAAATTTATCATTCTTTCTAGAAATAAATTTTGACATTTGGATACATTATATTTTCTTTACTCATACACACACGCACACACACACACACACACACATATATATATATATATATGCGCGAGTGTGTGCGTGCGTGTTTCAATTTTATATTTCTTGACTGTAAAATTCGTTATCATTCAGCGAATTTTTAAATCACTACTGTCTCAAGGTCTTATCGAGTACAATAAGTAAAAAGGGTGCTCTAAAACACAATATGTACCATAGATTATTTTTTAATATTTTTTACCACATATTTTCCATAAGTCATTAACCATATATAACCTTCCATTATGATTTACTACTTATTGAACTTTAGAAAATTATCATCAAAAGATGTTGTACAAAGTTAAATTGACTGAAACACTGATAATATTGATTAATTAGGTGTCTTATGTCTTAAAAAATTCCTATCTTATGACTTAGAAAAAAATTGTATGTGAGTGACCACTATTACCCAAAAGACATTTGGTTAATTCTGGCTTAAAGGTATATATGATGCAAGAGTTACCCTTACCTTTTTGCTGTTATTTAGTATTTTGCTAAACTGTTAGATCTTTAAAGTTAGACAGAGAGTTGCTGACGACAAATTTTGTGACACATTTGGAAGACACAAAGGCAAGGTATAAGTCACTACGTCCAGAATCAAATATCCACTCCACATCAAGTGTAGATTTTGGTAAACACGAACTACCATTCTTCCAAAAATATTTTTAAGGAATTGAGAAATTAAATTCGTGACCTATCAAAATACTACCACTTCCCCACTACCTCATTTAGAATCAGAGTTCAAGTTTAAGAAACTATATATAGAAATATCACAAAAAAAGCTCCAATTTTCTATTGATTTAACTTATAAGAAGAAATGAAGTAAATATGACACAATGATGTAAAGAAGATTATGCTTTTAAGGTATAGATGCTTAATAATAGAAAATTAATGCATCTTTTAAGTTAATAGAAAATATAATTTGAACGCATAAAGAGATGAGAAAAGGGTAAGTATTTTTTCATTAATTTATAAAATTAAAAACATGGCAAAATGAAGAATTTTTAATTAAATATTTTGAAATAAATTATATTTATATTAATTTATTTCGGGGATCATTCATCTCTTAATCAGAATTGATTAAAATGAAGTTAAGAAACCCCCCCCCCCCCATATATCCATAACTAATTATTAGTAAATATAAGCAAAAGAACGTGGAGTAAAGTGATATAGTTATTACGACTGCATCGAGAAATTTACAATACACCGAAAAACTCATTTTATAATGATTCTTATAATTCAGGCAAATCATTAAAGATTATATGAAATAGTTCAATCAACTTCAAAGCTCTAAAAGTAGGAATATTTTGATATATTCTCAAGGTTTAAATTTTCTTAGGTCCAGAAATTTAACTCATATTTAATAAAGTTTATAAGATATTAATTAATAATACGAGTATTCCCATATGATATATTGCTTTTTAAGCATTTACTTGAACATTTTAATGCTAGTTTTTAAAGTAATTTTTATTAGATTTGTCTGAGCTAAAAAATAATTTGAATTGAAGTTACAAGTTTTAGCCACAGGTCAAACTGCTGTTTAAACTTTTAAAATGCTAAGCAGTTAGTAAATATTTGATCCACTAATTAAAAATATAATCAATTAAACAGCTCAGAAATAACTTGAATATAAAACTAATTTCGGAATAATTTTCTACATGTTACAAAAAATTGTGCATACATTACAATTGATTTTTATCAAAGCAGGTGGAATTTTCAATGGACCATAAAGATTTGTCAACCTATATTTTCAGGTAATTTAATGCCACAAAAACCTAATTCTGAACTTTAGAATCTCTCTCTCTTTCAGTTCATTCCATTCCATTGATTAGCACACCAGTACGATTTTACTCCAGGCATTACTACATAAAAAGAATACCGAAAGAACTTTAAATACATCCACCAGTGTTCCGTCTTCATTAAAAAAGCATCAGTCAAACGATTTTATTTAATTTGGCGTGTTCTTCTAAGACGCCTCTTCAAACTCATCAAAAGAATTTCAGTGTGATGAGAGGTACAGAGGTTACTCTGAGCTTTTGGGTACCGTCTCAAAGACAAGAGAATAAAAAAAAGGAATTTTTTTTTAGGTTTGGAGGTCGTCGTGTACTCCGAGGCCTAGCGCATTAATGGCGAATGGAAATAGTTTTACCAAAAGGAGCCTGTAGCATTAGATATCCAATAACACCTGCGAAGCATTGCGTATTCCTAGTGAAACTAAATTAGTGACCTTTTTTTTTTTTAAAATATAAATATTATATTTTTCTGAAGAAAAAAAAAATCAGCCTTTTAAAGCTCATTAACATTATTGTTGGTGATTATGAGTCATGTAAACAAAGAATCGATTTCAAAATTTGATTTTCTGTATTTTAAAACTTTTTTCTGAATTTCACTTGGCGTGTGTGTGTGAGTGTGTGTGTGTCATCAAATTTTCGATCGTTAATTTAACCAACTTCCCGTCAAGCTAGAGCCTTGAAATTTTGGGAATCGTTCGTATTCACCTAACAATGCAATATTTAGACATTTGCGACAAGTTTTAACTAATATTTCAATAATTTTAATAAGTCAAAATATTCTTTCCTCTCGGCGCTTTTAGGATTGAGGAAAAAATTTCTTTCCCCCTCTGGGAACACCGGGCACTCCCCACGCCACATGAGGTATCGTAAAACTTTTGTACTCACAAAGGGGAGATACTATCTCCCCTTTACTATCTCCGAGATAGTAAGGGTTGCTGACTTTTAGTCAGTAATCATTCGCAAGAAAGAAAGTTTCCAATATTTGGCGCCATGTCTTTTCACAATTTAAAAATAATTTTTCCTGAATTCTGGTTCCCATTTTTTTTTAATAGAATGACTTACAAACTTTCAAATGCATGTTTTTATTTTATGAGTATTATGAATTTTTTAATACGCTCACAAATGTCTCTTTTTAAGTAAATTTTAAAGTTAAAAATAACTAACAGTTTTAACTAATATTTCAATAATTTTCTTTAATAAACTTTGCCACCATATAAAAACGTTGTTTTTAAAAACGTTGGTTTTTATATCGAATTATTTGTGTTGTGCATTAATAAAAAGTTTTAGGCAAAAAAATCCTTCTGATTAAATTTAAGCGTGTAAAGAATCTACAATTTAAAATATAAGGGGGTATTAGTGAGGTTTAATTATTACTAAGAAATAATCACGATATCTGTATTAAATTCCTGCACATCGATTGATTCTTTTGTACATAATGTTATAAATTACTGCTATTAATGTAGATTTATTTGGTGTCAGAAACCCGTAGATTGAAATAACTCATTAGCGAAGGTTTTAATTACTATCCCGACGTATCGTATAGTTTTAATTATTACTAAAAATAATTGAGATAGAAACCTAACTTTCTTATAAAACTTTTTCTTTTCCTGTTATTATTAAGACTTCGGTACTTTGTTACAATTCGAGTTATACATTTCTCCCAGCGTTTCTTGATTTTTCGAAGGTCCTCATTGTAAACTCAGCATATTGAACTCTGTCTTTTCCATACAGCGGATTACTTTAATCCTCGGCTTCCTGAAACAAAACAAATCAACATTAATACCTGTAACCTGAAGCACTGTGTACTTAAGTATAAATTAACATGTAGCATAAATTTTTTAATAAGATATCTCGGGTATTTCCTCGTAATAACTAACACTTTACGATAACCCTACACATGGCGCGAAAATAATAATTATACTGATTAAAATCACTCATAAACTAATTTCATAACACAATCTTGGTGTTAACTATTTTAGATCAGAATACGTAAAATGTTTCTAAAGTTACTATTTTTATACTTTTGAGTATCGCCATAAATCAAAGAAGTTTTATTTTATAAACGTTTTTTATTATTTTTATAATATAACACTCACCATATGCCTTAGATATGAGATGCACAATAGATAAAAATTAAAATTTTAAGAAACCACATTCATCTTTCAACTTTTATGAATAACAGTTGCTATTGAAATATTCGACATATTGGATTAGGTTTGAGGTATAAATATTTTAAGAAATGCGCACATCAATATTAAACTGAAAAAATGATTCACCAGCGCACCATTGACAATACCTTTTAATAAAATTTAACTCTTTTAAAACTCATCTAAAAATTAATATATTTATTAAAAACACTTATCATACATATTTTAAACGTAATTATTTAACTCATATTGTATGTGATATCAGGAAAAAATACCGATATTATTAAACACTTTAAGGAGAGTCACTAGGAAACTATCTGCTGATTCCTGTTTGTTTTTCTATGAACTGGATTTTAGTTTTACCACGCAAAACAAATGTGTTTAAAACTAACATGCTTGTACTGTTTACCTCAAGGTTGTAGGTTACGTGAAGTGCAGTTCCAGTGACCTTGAGTGTACCTAACCTAACTGGGTTCTGTTTTCTTCGTCACAATAATCTATTGTTATTTCAGTGGGTTATGTGAACGAACTATCGTCATGCATTTAAATATGTTCCTCCTGCTTTGAATTGATTACCGCGTAATAGTTATTGTTTACAACAGTTTTCCTGTAAACTATGAAAACTACTCATTTTTTTCCCTTGTGTGGATTGATGCTTGAACAAATTTTCTTTATTTTCTTGTCAAACAATTTTTCTTCTTTTTATTTCAAATTGTTTTTCCCCCTTGTTTCATTTCCGCTTTTCCCAAGTTCTCGTACCAATTATTAAATCAAGGGTGTAACAACAGGACAGATAAAACTAAATAATTAAATACAGAAATATACTGTAGAAACATATTGGATTTCACATGCGAGGTTTTCGAAAATTAATTTTAACAATCAGACATATGACAGCTCAGAGTTACCGTGGGAGGAAGAACTATAGAATGTCATAATTTTCGTTTTTATATTACGAAGTTGCTTGTAATTACCTTAAAAATTCTTGGAATAAAAATTTATTTATGAAATAAATAAATAAATAAATAAAAAAGGTCATTAAATTTTCCTGAATTATACTAATATGTTTCTACATAAAAATTCTTTAAGTTCTTTGCAAATTATTTACACGCAGCATAGTAATATAAATACGAGTTACACACACACACACACACACATATATATATATATATATATATATATATATATATTATGACACATGCATACGTATATATGTACGTATAATTATTCTAATGAAACACCGCACAATACACTATATTTGCTAAAGATCTAATCATTACAAGTCTCTATCAAATGACGAGGACAACAACTGGAAATCAACACTTCACCTTTCCAATATTTCGCATCATGCCGCATAAAGACTCCGAAGTTCAATTACATTTAACATCGCATTTATTATAACCCTCGACTTTCTTTGATGTGATTCCTGCACTAGATCTTCAGTATACATTATATATAATAAATTAATTTTGAGACATAAGTATTTTTTTTCAGCTTTTCCACTTATACGCAGTTTTTTTAATTAACATTTCACAAATTGTGAACAGTTTTTAACCAGAAGTTTAATTTAAAGATTTTACTTTTATACAAGGAAATAAAAGTTAGGCATCTACAATTTTCTATACCTCCCGAGAATTGTTGGTGATCGTCAAAATAACTCCCATAGCATTTATATTTCTGAATTATACAAATATTTATGAGATTTACGTGTTATGTTCATTTTCTTCTATGACAGCTACAAAGCAAAAGCATTCAAACATGAATTGAGCAATTACAAGTTTTACTCTCCAATCTCTTGCAAGAACTTTAAAAGCAGGATAAATTCTTTGAAGGAATAGGTTGTTAAATAACTGAACTGCTATTCAGTACTTAATTATATCTTAATTATCGAATTATTCATAAAATTTTATTATTTTTTTGTAATTAATAGTTAATAATATCCTCAAACATAAAAATTTGATGATGAGAATTTCAGTTAAAAGGCTAAATTATAATAAATGTTTGCTAAATCAATTCCGATTACATATTTTGAAGACTGAAAAAAGGGCACAAAATGATCGTTTGCATCTCAAAAAAATTCAGCAATAAATTTCTTTGCGAATAACTTGATGATATAAATGACCATGACAATGAATATTACATGAGACACTAAAAGTAAATTAGAATTATAAAACATTGTCCCAACTAAATCTAGGTAAATTTATACACTAAATTTTGTTACACTTTTCTTTAAACGTTCCCGTCTTACCGGCTGTGATACAGGAACAAGGATATACTGCGCTCTCTCATTTTTTTTCTCCGCTTATAAATTCCACCGTTATTCCGCCCCGTTTATCGAAAGAGACAAATCAGTCATTCATCTCGTATGCATACAGTTGCTATTTAATATCCGGGGTCGGGGTCTTAACAGATAGTCATTAACCGACTTCTGAAACGTCGTGGATGCTGACTAGGATATAAGGAAATATGATATGGGCATATAAAACAAAGCCATTTGATATTGAAATCTAAATCACTGTGCTACTATTTAAAAATTGAATTTAGGATGAATACCAGCTAATTTTTAATTAAATAATAGTTTGTAATAATACTGAATCTATATTATTTTATTAAAAACATACTAAATTTTTAGGCTTTATATATATATAAGGCTTCCATCTATTGACTATTTTGATTTCGTGAACGTATTGTTAATCTTATGGAATTTCTACAACATTTTTGAAGTCTTCGCTATTTTATCTATTTGAATACAAAAAAGTTCATTCGAAAGAACAATTAATAATGAAGGATTTTTTTTCTACGGAATTATTTTTTTTAAAAATATTTTTACCCCTGTTTTAATGATTTGTTTGTAGGTTTTCCGATCTTTAAAAAAAGTATTATAAAATATATTCAAAGTCAGGGAGAAAATATAATTCCCCAGGAATCTTCATTATTGTTTGCTGTTTTGGATAACTTCTTTGTATTCCAAATAGATAAAAAAAAAAGTATAGTTTTGAGAAGGGTTGTAGAAATTCCATAGGATTAACATTAAGTTCATATAATCAAAATGGCCTGTAGACGGGAGGCGTAAAGGTCTTTTCTGTGTTTCTTTATAAACATTTTGCTTGTTAGGGAATCTTGAACATCTTATTCTTTGGACGACTGACTTTTGAATTATAATATCTCTTTTTAACCATTTTTTATGTTTTAAAACTTTACTGATTACTATTGTTAAAAACGGATATTGTGCCCTTTGCCCACGGCATACAGATGATGAATATACAAAAATGTATGTGCGTATTCATACTTTTATATGAAGTTGGGTTTTTTTGTAATTAGAATTATCTTACAAGAAAATTTAATTATAGGTTTTTGAAATTTGTGTAATAACCACCTTAAGTTCATTAAATTCATTCACATTCTTCAATCAGAGCAATATTTGGTTCAATTAGTTATTTTGGATTATGTTGTTAACTATTTCGAAATTAATATGTTTGGCCAAAGAAAAGTATGAGTGAACAATATTATATAACAAAGGAATCTATATTTTAAAAACAAACACCAAATTAGGTATTAAATGTTAATATTCCTAATATATATTTCTATGAATGATGATCGGATTAATGTGTTCTTTCAGGGAAGACATAATTGGAAATGCAAATTCTCCTTTCAAGCCCTTGTGTATATGTGTGTGTGTGTCTGTGTGTGTGCGTGCGTGCTTATGTATGTATACAAAGAGAGATGAGAAAAAGAACTTAATTGTAAAGCGTTATAAGATATTGCTTCGGTTAATAACTCATGCTACGAACTGCCCTATTATGATATATATGAGGATTATAAGATACTCTTAAAGCATTGATATTTATTGTTTAATGATTCAAATGATGTTATTTGATGTTCTTTTGGATGGACCTTAATTCTAACTCAAGATCCTTCTGCTAGTACATCGAGATTCTGTCAGGAAACTTAATGTGAGAAAATATTGTTGAATAAATTACTAGTAAATGAAGTACAATAAGTCATTTTAAAAACCCGTGGTTTTTTGGGTCCAAACTGTTGCATGATTTGGGATAGTCCGCTGCAAGTCATTGCATATTAACTGATCCACCCCGTGGCTTTAAATATTTTCCGAAAGACTCTAGGGAACGCACGCCTTTCCGAATCTTTCTTAATTGGCATTAACGTCAAGCGATGGTGATTAGTCAAGATATCCTTGTTTCACTGACGCTTCTCTACTCGCGACTGAACTTTCCCTCCAGCACAATCATAACACGAACTCCGAGGTCGAATCCAGTGCTTGCAGAACTGGTGTCTGTGTCCTAGGGCGAGAGAAAACCGAGGTTTAAAACACTGCCACACTATCCCCCTGAGTCCCGAGAAGGCTGAGGTTTTGGTGTCAAACGTACACGAGAAGACATGTCACGGTTAGGAAGATAAGCAAAGAAAAGAAGTAAAGAAAGAATGATTCTAGCCACTCTTCGATAGCAACTAGTCACCCACGAAGAATTAATGACAGATACGTGTATTTATTTGTTTCCGTACCCCACGGGCGGTACTGGCGGGGACGATGCAATTTATACTGGAGAAATGTCACAAGAATTGTCTTTTTTTCACGCTACAGTTTTGCGACATTGTATCCCACATGTAAGGGTGGAATGAAAAAAATGTGATGACCTCATATACGTGATAAAATGGTACACATACGTGGGGAGGATGTTTTTCTTGAGAATCCTGCAGATATTTTTCTGTACAAAAAGCATGGTTATTATTTTGAAAACGTCGTACGATACGAGGGAAGATAAAGCTATATTTAGTACTTCTTAAATTTGAAAAACTGGTTAAAATATAAATATGTACCAAGTTTTACGATTAGAACTCATTAATTGTAGATTCGAATGTATATCATGTGAGAATAATTGCTTGCGTTCTATCAGTCTATCATTCTGAAGTTTTTACGAACTTAGAATCAATATTCACGGGTGGTTCTTATACATATACTGAAAAATCTAGTTCAGTATAAGTTATTCATATCATATCTTCATCACAAAATCAGGTCGTTACTATGTTAGAATAATTTTTAAATAAAAAAGAACCTTTCTCTCTTATTCAGTTTTTAACTGTCCAAAAATAATGCTGCTCCTTGTCAATATTTTTGATTTATCCAGTAATATTTACAAAAACTCTTTATTTAACCTTTTGTGGGTAAAATTTGAAAAAAAGAAAACAATAATTCACTATAATTATTAGTTAAGGCTGAAACCTTATGTTGCCAAGTTATGAATAAAGCTTGAATGAAATATTTATTTTTATTTTTAGTCAATTTCTAAATAGTTCAGCATTCAGAGTAAAATGCTAAATTATTTGAAGCTGAAAAATGAATTTAAAGACATTTGGGAAAATTCCAACATGTTAAGGTAAAAGCATTAGAAAAATGTAATGTGGAATAAGAGTATAAAATGTAGAATGTAGGTTGCGCAAAACAGAACTTTTGTGGCATTTTACGTAACCTTTTTTCACCAGAATATATTTCAGAGAAATTATATTTGTTTCCGAAAATATGTTACATTTCCCCTGTTAAAGTATCGTAATTGTACCGAAAAACTTATCACAAAAGGTTAATGTTATCACATAAGAGCAAACTTTGCATGTAATAAATGAAATTTCATAATTAATTTCTTAACTTTTCTAAACAGCTGTAAAATATATTATAAAATAAACTCGGAAAAAGTGCTGAATTATGTTTTTCTAATAATAATTTATTAAAACATTTGTTTTAAAAAATTTATTAATTTAAAAGGTTTATTTATTATTTACATAGTTTTATATTTTATTTACATATTTTTATTTACATAGTAGGGGCTACTTAAACTTACATAGGGTAGCACAAGTAATTTTCAATGCATAGCCTTTTTCGAACAAATAGCACAGAAACCAATAATTGGAAGAAAAAAATATTATTTTTAGAAAATAACACATCTCACTTTAAAACTTTTTAATCATATATCATATTTGATCTTCATACTTTAAGCACAAATGATCAACTACTTAAAGATGTACCATAAACAAAAAATGAGAGGAATTCGTTCATTCAAAAAAATTCGATTTCTTAGCTGCAAATTAAAAAAAAATCTAAGTTTCTGATACGCTTATTCACAATCTACATAAAGACGCAAATGTAAGTTGGGGGAGAAGCATTAGTAAACTAGTTCTGGAAACAAATAACACTTGTTTTTTGTAACAACTTTCTATTTGTTTTTTCAATATTATAGCTGTTCTTAAGATGATATTACGTAACTGCAGACATTAATTTCTCCTTCCATTATATCTCTGAGGAAAAATCACATTTAAAACTAAATTATCTACGCTATTGCTTCTAAAAATAAATATTTCCCAACTTAAAATGACTAAAAAGCGTCTCGTTTCTCGCAGATAAACACAGGAAAACGGTTTCCTTAATGACTTCCACATAAGACACACTTCCCAGTGAAAAGATGTACGGAATTACTACTAACACACTGACAATGTATTTTTTAATGGTGTCAGATACCCTGATCCCTGAGCCGGTAATACGTATATAAATATATCATCGCGGCGTTCTGCAATGCCGTCCCGATTCTTTATAGCTATGTTTTTCTTTTCGCCGTTGTATTATAGCATTAACAAAAGGTGAACTTAACAACTCTCATTCAAAGAGCCGAAACCTACGTAATAGATCATGACCTTCATCTGAGAAGTTGTACGAGAGCTGCGCACACCTGCATCAGGTCAAAAACGAACCCTGCGGCTGGATTCCAAGAAAATATTTAGGTGGTTTTTGATTTAGCGTTTTCCTCTCTTCCGTTGCATCTTCTTGAACTAAGCAGAGTTTTTTTTTCTCACAGTTCTGTAGTTTGAGGTTGTGTGGTTTTGCCAAACTTGCCCAAGAACTAGGACCTAGATTTCCTCTGTCAATATACAAATATGAGATTTGATATTTGAACCAAATTCCCCATAAATGACTGATAAAATTCATGTGATAGCTATGTGGATGTAAAATATTAGTTAAATATTTGAAATACTGTAATACTTTTCTAAGTGACACCTCTATTAAAAGGATAATTCTGTTGGTCACAGTACTTTTAAAAAAAATAGTACATGCATTTATCTCTTAATAAGGGTCACTTCTATTTACGGAACAAAATGTCTGGTCCAGTGTGTATCCCTATCGGGAGGTACTACTGAACTTCTTAAATTTTAAGTACCTCCCGATAGGGATACACACTAGACCATTTTATTTGAAAAATTAAGATTTTTGACTCTTAATAGAAAGCTGCAATTAAAACTGTGCTCCATTTCAACGGCAGGGAAATATCAAATCCGTTTCGTGCGTTTTCTCTCATTTGCGTCTAAAGAAAGAATCGAATTAAAAAATGGTTTGAGAAACGAAACACAAAGGGCAGTCAAGATTGTCTTAAGAATCTGTATAAACTCAATGACAGCTTATATTTTACACTGGAATGGAAAAAATTACTAAGGCATGAAAAAAAAGCCCTATGTATGGTGATATCAGATCAATTTAACGTGTTTCCTTCCATTTACATCTGAAGAAAGAAGCCGAGTAAAAAAAATTTTAGAAGACACGAAAAAAAAAAAAAATGGAAATCGTAATTGTTTTAAAAGATTGTCTATAATTTAAATGTCAGATATATAGATTTCATACTGGGATGAATATAATATCTCAGGAATGAAAAAGAAAAGGCTTGTTTAGGCTAATAGCAATCGTTTGGCATATTTTCTCCCTATTTTGGCATTCTAACATTTAAATTAAAGAAGGTTGCTAAGTAAAAAATTGTTTGAAAAACGCGAAAAAAATGATATTGGATTCCTTTTGCTTATATAGCAAAAATTTTAAAAAATATATCAATTGATAAATTAAAAAAATGTAAATTTTTTTACAAATATTTTTTTTGTTAATCTGATAGAAGATTCAAAAAGCTTTATTTTAAAGTTTGGTTATTTTCGAGTCGCTTTCTGCAAGATTTTACTCTTTTTACAAAATTTTAATGAAACATGGGCTCTTCATTAATTAAAAATCTTTGCGACTTTTGCGGATTATACAAAAAAAAGTATGTCTCATATTTTCAATGGTAAAAGACACATGTAAAGCACTTTATTGATTTCTCTTTTACATTACTGATATTTGAAAATAATATTGGACAGAAGTTTAGTTTTTATTAACGTCGCACTAGAAGCAACACGAGGGGTATTGGCGACGGACCTCGTAATTTTGAACCTCGGTCAAGTGACGAGGACGACACCTGATCTGGCAACCCCTCTCCTAATATTGGACAGAAAACGTCACAAGATTTATTTTAGGGCCATCTTCAGTGATTGCATAATAAATGCGTTTAAAAGAGAGATCAATAGGAGATTAATTATTTTTTATTAATGTCACTCTTGGAAGCATGAAGATGACTATTCGCGATGGACCTCATAAGTTTGAATCTGAGTCAAATGACGAGAGTGACACCCACCTTTTTTGACTTCCACTACAAGCTAGGAGGACGATATGGAGTACAAGGTGATTTAACGTGCATTAACCCCTCCACATGGTGCGTCTTTAATGGCATCAGAACTGGAACCACAACCCCATCGAAACAACACCAGCCACTAGCTCGTAACCTTGACCACTCGGCTATCACGGCTACTTTGTAATACCATGAATTCTAAATTTTTATGTACATTTAATGGTATTGTCACTATCTGTTGACAAAAGGTAAGCAAAATAATCAAGGAAATAATGGGCTTTATTGCTCCATATCTTATAGAAACAATCTATCAATCAGCAACAAGTTCCGAATGTACATTTATTCAATTATCATTGAACAAGTATTTAATGAAAAAAAATTTCGTTCGTCATAAAAAATAATTTAAGAGAATTAGGCAGAACCACTGTAGCCGATCGCGAGTTCATGACCGACGTTGTCCCAATCGAGTCATCATCATCGACTATTTTTGTCGGGGAACATAACCCTCTCGGGCTTTAATCCCCTGTGAATTGGCTATTATTTGAGGTGAGACTGAATTTTGGTTTTACACTTGCCCAGAAGTTAAGATTTAGATATTAAGATAATAAAATAAAATTACAGTGCAATAGCTTTTTGGAAAATATGAAATTAATTTTGAAAAATATGCTGAATATATATTATTAATATTAGAATATCACTAGTTGAATACTAGTGTTGTTAACATTAATCCAAAAGAGAAGATGGTTGAAATTCATGAGTTTAGGCTTAGGATATTGCAGCAGTACTCTATTGGATTCCTGCTTACTTGTTCAGTCTGGTCGCAGTGAGAGTGCGCTCTGTGATTGGTCGATGGTGTGGTGTGTTAATTCTGTATATATAGGTGGGTGCATAGGGGTGAGATTTTGTGAGGAGTGTGCTTGTGTTACCAGTGTTTTTATAATATAAGTGAAATTAAAGAATTAAAATTTCTCGTGGTCTGTGTAGTTGTGGGTTGTTTCTGAGTGGGGTGTACTTTTCTATTTCTTGAATGGTTTTATTGCTCGAGGTATCAATTTTTTGGTAGAAATTTCCTGATAATTTTTTAATGAAGTTTTTAAGCGTTGGAAGTTTAATTGAGTATCTGATGTCTGTGTTTCTCATGTACCAGTGTGCTCTTACTATCATTCTAATGGTGGAATTTTGGGATTTTTCTAATAATTCCAGTGTTGTGTCAGCACAATGCGACCAGACTGGGCTAGCATAGGTCAGGATAGGTCTTAGTATCAGGGTGTAGATAAGCAATTTATTACGTCTACTTAATGTAGATTTACGCGAAATAAGGGGAAAAATATTATTTACTGCAGAATTATACTGCTTTTTAATTCGTAGAACGTGTTGTTTAAAAGTGAGTTTTTTATCCAACGTTACACCAAGATATTTCGTGTCTAGAGACCAGGGTATATTTTTGTTTTCCAGAAAAATGTCTGGTTCTATTTTTCTGTAGTTTCTGGAGAAGAAGACGGCCTCTGTCTTGGAAACGTTCAGGGCTATTTTCCAAGTAGAGTACCATGCTTCTAGTTTCTGTAGGTGTTCGTTTAGTGCTTGGCCTATTTTTGGTGAAAAGTAGTGTCTTGCTAGTATCGCAGTGTCATCTGCATACATGCATATTTTTGTATTTTGGTGTTTAGGAATGTCGTTCACGTAGTAATTGAACAAGGTGGTTGAGAGGATTCCTCCTTGCGGGACTCCAGCTTCAACTTTTCTTAGATTTGATAGTTGTTCATTAACGGTGACTTGAAAGCTTCTATTGTGTAGATATGAGTTTATTATTTTTACGAGATATGCAGGGGTGTTGTAGTTGATCATTTTGAAAATTAAACCTGTATGCCAGACTCGGTCAAAGGCTTTCTGGATATCCAGGAAGACCACACCAGTATTTTGACTTTTGTAAAATCCAGTCTTGATGAATTCCACTACTCTGAGCAGTTGGTGTGATGTGGATAATTTCGGGACGAATCCATGTTGTTCGTGGATGATGATATCGTGGTCTTGTAGAAATTTTGATAGTCTATTGTGGATTATTTTTTCGGCTAGTTTGCTGAGGATTGGTAATAAGGAAATTGGTCTGTAGTTTTCGGGTCGGGTAGGATCCTTACCCGGTTTCAGGATAGGGATGACAACAGCGGTTTTCCAGGAATCCGGGAAGTAACCGAGATCTAGCATATTGTGAATGATGTTTCTTAGTTGAAAGATGCAGAGGTGTGGCAAGTTTTTTATCATTTTATTGGTGATGCCTTCTCTCCCTGGTGCTTTTTTGATTTTTATTTTCTTTATGTAATCTGCAATTTCTGAGGCTAGTGGTGGAGGGTAATCCGGATTTCGGAAATTTTCTTCATTTTGTAGATAGTTATGAACGACATCCTTTACATTATCGTCGTGAATAGGTGTGTTTATGTCATTTAATTTGAATTGGTTTTGTAGTGAATCTGCCAAAATTTCTGATTTTTCAGTGTTACTAAGTGCGATACTAGCTGGGCCTTTAAGGGCGGAGATAGGAACTCGCTTTTTTCTGAATGCTTTGGCCATACCCCAAAGGTTACCGCTTTCAGCACTCAGGTTTTCAAGCGTGTCTTCCCATTCTTTGTTTTTGTGTAAGTGCACTTTACGCCTAATTTCGTTTTGAATTCTGTTTAAAATTTCTTTATCGGCAGGAAAGCGGGTGAATTGCCAGGTTTTTCTGGCTTTGTTTCTTTTTCTGAATAAATCCCGAAGTTCCTGTCCGATGAAAGTCTGTTTGCTAGTATTTATGGGTTTTGAGGCGATTTTATGTGCACTTAAAATGTTTTGTGTGAGTTCTGCGACTTGTTTTTCAATATCCTCTCCACTGTTTGCTTTGGGGAGTGTGAATGTGTTGATTGTGTTTTCTAGCAATGTGTTTTTGAAAAGAGCCCAATTTGTACGAACTTTTGGTTCAGGGAGTTCGTATCTACTCTGTGTGTCGAAGTGGATCAGCACAGGGTTGTGATCGCTACTTAACTCCGGTAGCGAGTGAATTTGAGCGGGCCAATGAAAGTTCTTGGTAATTACTATGTCGATGATGGAGGCGGAGTTATGTCCGTAGCGTGTTGGAGTGGGCGGGGCTAGGATTTCTAAGCCGTTTTGATTGGCAAAATTTCTTAATGTGTTACCTCGAGATGAATTATAAGTGCAGCCCCAGCTAGTGTGCTTAGCATTAAGATCTCCACAAATTAATGAAATCGGCCCTAAATTTTGAATAGTCTGAATATCCTTTGGTACTAATGAGGCTCTAACAGATGGTGGTATATACATTGAGGTAACGAGTAATGGGTTTCCATCTGTTGGGGTGAGTGCAACAATGGTTGCTTCTGCACCGTTTAGTGAGGGTGTTGGGATTTGGTAGTGTGGGAGAGGCTTTTTAATTAAAATTGCAGTGCCACCGTAGGGTTTATTGGTCGTTGCAGTGGGTGTTCTATCGTTTCTGTGTATGGTGTAGTTAGGCATAGAGAATTTCATACCCGGTCCTAGATGTGTTTCTTGTAAAAGAATTAAATCTGGGGAGTGCTTATCAATAAAGTGTCGCAATTCAACATCACGACACTTTACCCCTCGGGCGTTCCAGGTAACCAGTTTGAGGCCGAGTAGGGTGAATTTTAGTTATTGTTTGTGGGTGGTGAAGCGACCACTCCCGTTATAAAGATATTAAGTTTATCAAGATCGTTATTGACTTTGGACATATTATTCAGTGCTTCAAAAAGTTTAGGGAACTTATTGAATAGGTTTTGAAGTTCACTGATTGCAGTGATGAAGTTGAAATTTCCTGGGCAATTATTAGTATTATTACTATTAATTTGGGTATTGGGGGTGTTTGTCGGCTCAAACTGATTTGAAGCTTCTGTCTGTTTTGGTGCTATGGGTGGCGCCATCTCTCTGGTGATATTGTTGCTACAAACTCTCGCAAAAGTGAAATCTGCAGTAACTGGTCTTGATTCTATTATGGTGTTTCTTTCGACTATTTTTTGGGTTACTTCTCCTTTTTTTGGTTTCTTTTTAGGGAATAAGGGGCAGCCTTGCCAGGATGCCATATGATTTTGTTTGCAGTTAATGCAGGTTGGATTCTCAAGTCTTTCTTTTATTTCGCACTCTCCGGTACGATGGTTTGCTCCGCATTTCAGGCAACGGGTGTTCATCCGGCAGTTCATCGACGAATGGTGAAAATAGTTGCAGTTGTAACACTGCGTTGTTGTTTGTTTTTTCTTGAATGGCACTATTTTCACCATTATGTGCATTACTGCACTGATCTTATAGATGTCGAGGGCGTCCTCGGTTCTTCTCACCTCTACCATGAAGATGGGGAGGGGGAGTTTAGTTTTGAGCTGGCGTAGCTGAGCGACTTTCTGGACTTTAATGCCTTGGTTTTCCAGATCTTCCTTGATATCTTCTATTTCAGCGTGAGATGGAAGGCCTTTGATACAGACCTTCAAAGGCCTCTCAGATAAGGGCTGGATTACGTAGTATTCCGCGTTCATGTTGGTTAGCTGGGTGGTGATTCCTCTATGGTCGTCTTCTGATTCGGGGTTTATCTTAATATATTGTCCTGAGAGTTTGCAGGTTGACTTTGGAAAATTTCTATTGATGGCCTGGATTATTAAATTGTAGTTAGGAGTAAGCTTCAGCATTATTGGTTGAATTTTGGGTGGTGGTGGCGGGAGGTCGGCGTCAGCTTCATCTGGATCGCAATCCGATAAAGTGTCAAAGCTATTGCTTACATTTAATTTATCTGATTGAACATTTATTCTTTTATTATTTTTAATGGTTTTAATAGGTTTTGAAAAACCTTCGTTATCGATGGTGCGCTGAGCTAATCGAGTCATGGAACCACCAAACACCCATCATATAATGGGACTGATGCACATTAAATTTCTCGGGGCTCCAAGCCGTCATAATGAAATAGTGTGGAAGTGTAGAAAGGGAGATACCAGATCAGGTGTTGTCATCGCCACTTCATTGAAGCTAAAAATTACGAAGTCCGTCGCCAACAGTCCTCGTTTTACTTATAAATGCAATGTTTATTGAAAATCCTTCAATCGGTTAAGGTAATTAGAGGCATGAGTAATTATTTACATAGTTAATAATATTTTAATAAAAAAATGTACAAATTTAAATTTTATAAAAAAATACAATCAATAAGCTAGCTTCAAGTAATAAAATTGTTAATATTAGACCATATATGAAAGTATTTGTATCATGTGTAGATAATAAATTAGGGAAAGTTATTAATTATTTTATAAAATGCAAGAATGTTTAAAATTTTCACTTGTTGGACCAGATGCAATAAACTCCCGAATTGGCGCTGCTTAGTATTTTTGACGATAAACTTTATATCCAAAATTTCTTGCATGCAAATTGCTATATACTTGGCCTAAATGCTACACATTCTAAGCTGGCGGGAAGAAACTGAACTTGGTATGCGGGCATGTATGGCATCTAGATCCATTTGTTTTCTGTTACTATATACTTACAAATTCATTTAATTTTCAATAACTTTCAATTTTTTTTTTTTTTATTTCATCTATTTGTCTCCGTAATTAGGTTACATAATCGGATAGAATATATATCTATATTAAGTTAATACGTTGTACAGTACTTTTTTTTAAACTTTTATAACATTTTTTTTACAACAACATAATTTATTTAACATTTACTTTATGTTCGAAAGGTATTACATGAAATTTTGCTTTATTTATGAAAAAGGTTTATTTTAAGAAATGAAATCACTTTATTTAAAGAACATTATTATGTAGGTTGAAGTTCTTCAGCTAATACTACAGATTAAAAACCATCGTAAATTTTCAACTTATTTCGAAAAACTTTTCTAGCAACTTGATGCTTTCCCCTTGAAATAGTTACAAGCATAACATTTGCTTACTTATTAACTAAGAAAACTGTATCCTGAATTTGAACTTGCGGTGGGTTTTTTTTTTTTTTTTTTTTTTTTTTTTGAATTTCTATACTTTAGTAGGTTGCGGTTATGTGGTTTGAGTGAAATCACACACAAGTAAGGTCATTCAACTGCATGGTATTTAAACAGATTTGTCTCTTTTTGTAATTCCGAAAAGTTTGCTTTAATTTCAGAATTATCAGAAATTGGGTAATTTTATGGTCCTCTTTGCTAATACTTTTTGAACATAAAAAATTCTGAAATGGAACTTAAATATAAATTAACTCAAATTAATAAACATTGTATAATATCCATTAATATTATCTCACCTTCTTAACGAATCGCTTATAATCAATATATAAAAATATACTTCAAAGTAATAGATGAAACACAAGTTAAAAAGTAAATTTTCTTATTGATTAGAATAATATTTATAAGTATTCTTAGATGAATTATGAAGATTGTGAATATATTTTTGAGTTGCATTAAAATATTCTTTTATAATCAAAGCAAATAATAGTTTTTTTTAAAAAAATAAAGTTCAATATCTTATAATGTATTGAAGTATTTTGAAGGAAAAATAATTTTTGAATGAGTCCAAGACGAAATAAACATAAGTTTACAACTATTCTGGTTTTTATATGAGTGTATGTTTAAAAGATAATTTGCTTCTAATTTAACTGTATTTCTAGAATCTGATCGAGAAAAAAAAGGAATTTAAAATACGTTGAATTTTCTTAAATTTAGCTGATCATTCATTAAAAATTAAAAAAGAATCTTTGGTATGAGCTTTTCCAAATATAAAGTAATTAAATTTTATGAAATAATATTGACGATAAATCATTAACAAAATGTCATATATTTAATTTTTTGAGATATGTCTTAAATTAGAAGGGCTTAAGGCATTCCTATAATATTTTGGTTTCATGATTGCGATAAATATATTAAAATTTCATCTATAACAACGATTTCTATAAAAAAAATTATTTAATTCAACATATATTTTTTTTATTGCAAACATATATATTATTGCATACAAAATATTAAATAATGAACTTTCAGAAGAGTACAGAAACTTTCTGATATATTTGTAACCCTTCTGAATTATGAGTATACGGAAAAAAAGAATGTTTTTGCCCTAAAAGGTTTTGCATCAAACTTTCCGTTGCGGTGTGTAATATAATTTGTTTTGAAATAATGCGCATCTTAAATTAAAATAACTACTACATTTCCTCATCAATATTTAAGATTACTTTATTTTCAATAAGTTTCATTCGTAAAATTAAAATTGACTTATCTCTTACTTTTTTGGACATGCACAATCCAATCCAATGACGTGGACAGTATCCCACATTATACGAGTAAGCTGATACATCATATCACATGAGAAATTTTAATCTTTATTACTCTTATTATATTATTTAGTATAATCAGAATTTGAATCAACAGCAAATCAATCACGAATCTCGTATTTCCATCACTAGGTTAACGCAGAAATCGGAATTAATAAATATTTGTATAATACACTATATTTCCATTGCAAAATATGTTTTAAGTGTTTCCAATTTTTTTGCAATATCCAAAGAAATAAAAAAAACTCAAGGGATTTTATCACAATATTATTTTAATTTTTAAATACATACATATATATATATATATATCCTGCTCCTGTGGAATTTAACATTTTACAATAATTCTAGTGATAATTAACACATATTATCCTATAATATTATACCACAACCAAGCTGTGTGATTACCCTCAGAAAAACTTTAAAAACGAAAAAGTGGATCGATGTGGGGTTTTAAAGGTAATCAAAGTACACAAATTAAAAAAAAAACTATGTCTGTGTGTGTGTTCCAAATTTAAGAAAATTTCATTCTAAGAGCTCTTAACCTGGAATTCGAAGAATTTTTCTTTCCTAAAAGTCATAGAATGAAAGAGAGAAAGTAGTTCAATTAAATGCTCAATAGGTTTTTTAAAACATAATTACTACTAATAATTATTAATTTAGTTTTGAAAAACAAGAGGTTCTAATATTTTTCTGGAAAATTTGACAGTTTTAGGCAGTAAATATTATCAGTTTTATAAATATATAAACCAATGATTTTATTACAAGTATATCTTTTTTATTTTCGGATTAATATATTTCTATAGGAAATAACTTTTTAAAATAGTAACTCAATTGTCAAAACAAGAAATAAAAAAAATTAAATCTTTAATGTAAGTTTTTAGCATATTATTATATACGTGTAATTCTTCCTTGATTTTTACTATTCAGAATGTCTAGCGTTAAAAAAAAAAAAAAAAATCTCGCAGAATACAGTCTAGAATTTACACGGATCGAGAAAGGAAAAAAAAAAGAACCGGATGCGACTTTAATTGATATACGAGTATATCAGTTAAACGGAGGAAAATTCCGTATGATATTGAGCTAAATGATTTCATCAATAAGCAGCCTTCGATCATACGGAGACCAAAAGCTACGAGCCTTATACTTTAGATGTCCTATTTAAATACTAATCGAGGGGGGGGGATGCCGAGATCCTACATGCAGCTTTAAAAATACCATAGCCAAAATGAAAAGAAAAAATTTTTTTAACTGAATATCAACCTTCAAATTCTACGAACTGATTTCTAAATGAGAATGTTGGGAATGTCGGTCACTACCAACAAGGTAACCGGTCGCAAAAAACAGTTTGTAATTATTTATTTAAAATTGCGCTCCTACAGGGAAGATATGTCAATATGGTTAAAGGAAGCCACAATGTAAATAATACTTGCAGTAGAAAGAGAACATTAATCTGCAGGCTTTGTTCATCCTGATTCCCCGCCGCCTGTCTTTTGGCAGAACGTTATCATTCACTCGAATGGGGGGGGGGGGGGACTTTTTTTTTTTTGCATTTATTTTTCAATTTGTAGATCATAATTTAATCTTTATTTCTTTTTAATCATCCTTTAAAAGAACTGGTTTATGTTCCGAACAAAAGACGTCGAGATGATGGATAAGCACGTTTTAAGTTTTAATTTAAAATATGGGCTAATTTAGTTTGACAGAAGGCGGAGATACCTTTTGTATTCAGTGACACCATTGTCGTTTTAAATTGAAGTTAATTAATTGTCTTCTAGTTTGTAATGAATACCTTGAGATGACACCAACTGTAAAATTATATCGATCGCTCACTTTGTTATAAAAGAATGACTATTATATAGGTATTTTTTTAAGTTTCCGCCACAATTTATAGAATTAAACACGTAATTAATGTCGTCGGCATCAATTGTTTGTGACGTTTTCAAAAATTCCTGACAGAAAACGCAGTATGTAATTTGCATGTTCGCAAAATAAAAATTTAAATGCCATGAGTTAGATAACAAAATCCGTGTCATGCAAAAAATAAAAAGGTACCATTTTTTATAACACCTTCATTTAACTGATTGTTGAATGAACTAATTCCCTGTAGATAGATGTCTAGTAATAGGGTTACTTGATGTATAAATTTTAGAAATGCGCTTTGTATTAAATTTTTAAAGAAAAATATGTTTTTCTGTGTTGTAGTATTTATCTAAATTTTAAATACTGAAATTTTGTTAATGCTTTCTAATATAAATCCAAAAGCTTACAAAAACTACGTATTGAGCAAATTTAATCGTTTACTTTTCATTGGTTTATTTTCTTATCCACATTCTTAATTAAAAATTATTGGCAAATTGAATTTTAATTAAATCTTTCACTTTTTTCTTCAATTTTTTTTAAAAGTTCAGATAGTACAAGAAGAAATATATTTTTATATGCTGTATAGTATACTTCAATTAAACACTTTTTTGTTTTTTGAAATGTGTATGTATACGTATAAGTCGATAAAATATTATCAACTGTGTTATTAGTTATCATACTGTTGCTCCGCTTCTAACTGAATGAAAGTTTCACCAGGTGTGGTACCTTTTTTATAATTAATAAATTTTACACATATCAGAGATCTGGGAAGATTTGATTAGAAATTAAAGTAACACAAAATAGATAACTGCATCAGAACTCATTATCATTATCGTTCAGAACATAATAGGTCAGAATTAACTTGCTTTGTTGCGAATCTTCATAAGACTAACTTAATTATGTTGTATAATGTAACCATGAGTTTAAAGTGCAATAGCAAAAAAGCTGATTTTCGATAAAATTTTATTTAAGCTTTATTTAACCTTTTTCTCCTTTTTTCAAATAATAATAGGATGTATAAAAATTAATCAAAATTAAAATGATTGAATTAATCAAAATTGAAATAAATTTGTTGTAGGTCATATTTCTTCGCGGTCATTTATCAGTAGAATCTATAAAAGAACAAAAGAACAGGAAATTCAAAAATAGAATGGATTAGTTAATGAAGTTATTAAAACGGTAGAAGAAATACCGCTATTATTCATTTTTGATAAATCGTGAAACTATAAATACTAAAGAATAAAATTTTTATTTCGATTAATTAAAAATTATATATATATATATGTGTGTGTTAGTTTTTCTTTTATTTATTTTTTAGTTCATTTATGCAAAGTATAAAATTATTGACATGAGATTTTGGATAACTGACAATTGTTGGATAACGGAATTTTTATGCAACTAATAGGTAGTATAAAAATTCCGTTATCCAATTACTCCTTCTTATATGTAATTACTTTTTCAGATGGTAGATTTTGAACTATTTTAAAATCAGTTCAGCTAGTTGAAAACAGCATGGAAAATTCTGTTTGCGAATGGACTGTTCAGCTAAAAGTGTTTACGCACAACCCTAAATAACAAACGCAGAAATACTAAGAAAACAAAAAACAGATATATAATAGGATTATTCATTAATATCTAACAAAAAACTATATTTGTAAGTAGATATTTAGTTACTATCTTAAACTGAAACGATACTAATCAGTGATTCGTAACGTTTCAATGCAGTCTAGACATTGAGTAAAATTTATCCCTCGAAAAACTATCTGTGAGTGAAATTTTTCAAATATCCTTTAAAAAAATTAAAGTAATCAAAATCGCATTTTTTTAAATTTTACTCATGACATTTTAATTTCAACCATTAATAAATTCGAATTTTACATGAAACGTAATAGTTTTGAATCTGAATACGCTGTGTGCTAATAAAATTCATTTAAACACGATGGATAGGAGAAATATTTTCATAAAAGATATAGGCCATTCTATGGATAATGATATACGAACGCATTTTTATGAGCTCTTCAAAGTTACTCATTTGATTTTTACTTTGATTATTTTATTTAAATTTTTCAAATAAAATTTCACACATCTCGAATGGCAAAATTAACGTAACAAAATTTCAAATATTAAAAAATTCCTGAGTTAGTATTTTTTTTTTCAATTCGGTGTATGATATTTTGAAAGAAACTATGTACAACAAGAGCAAGAGTTTCAGTAAACAATACCAAATTGAGCCTCTTCTAGAAAAAAAAAGTTTTAGAGTACAATTATGATAAATTAATTTTAAAATTTATCTTGAAACTGTTGGATAAATCTACACTTGAGTAATACAAGTAACTTGCTACTATAAAAGGCCCCATTAGAGTCTTTAACCGAACAATATTCATTTTTAATAGCAAGAATTCGTAATAAATTATTAAGTTTGTTTCATCGAAACGAGGCTACTATAAGACCTCGTTAAACATGCATCTTTAACTGAAGAATTCATTTCATTCTGTAAAATTTTCGCTACCAAAGGTGGTACCAATTATAATAATAATCACAATAGTTAATCATGTTTCCTTCAGCTGAATAACCAAATAATAGTTTAATAAAGAAATTGATTTGAACAGGTTTTGTTGTCGTAACCTCTTGAATAACCTGCGACTGTTATTATCTCGCATATCATTATATATATATAAACTCGAGAATCTACTCATTCCCCACTTCCCGAACTTACTCTTTCTAGAAAATTTCTTCCCTTTCTGATCACTCATTGAGTATAATTTTCTGGAGAAATATATATATATATTACTACATCTAGCAAAGCGGAGAAGAACTGAACTTGACCTAGAGACCTTGCTGATGCGGTCAATGCCTTTTTCCCCTGGAGGAGGAACCGGTGAAAATACCTCGAGTTCTGTACCTCACTCCAGAATGGAACGTGAATAGTGTTATTAATTACATAAATGAAAGCTCGTGAACTTAATTTGTCTCGCAGGATCCTGCGGATGAACATTCCTCATAGATAGAGTCTAAATTTAGCTTTCTCGTTTCCCAAATAAATGTTTCGAAAACTATCATCAAGGTTATGTAATAGTCTCTGGGATTAACTTTTATTCTTAGAAATATTTTCCCTTGTTTCTATTGTTCGAAGAGATTGCTCTGAAAGATGTCTTGAAAAATTTGAGTTCTCTAGTAGGATTGTAATTGGAGATTTTGCAGGACAAATATGTACATGAACATGCATTTTTGTTTCATTTTAAGGTTAATAAGTCATTCGATCATAGTTTAGACTGAAAGGACGGCTTGCGTGTTTAAAGTACAATGTAATAAATAAGTAATATTCTCCATATAACTCTGAGAATATATTCAAACAATTTAAGAATCCTTTTGATGTACTAAATGGCGAAAACGGATTTATTATAATTTACGATATTTTTTTACCCATCCACAATAAATCACAAAAAAGAGGCCAACATGGTATATCTTAAAATATTCTGTCCCATTAATATTTTTAAATGTAAAGTATCTGTTTATAATAATTTTCAAATGTTTGCCTTGTCATCACTTATCAAATACAGTGGTATTATAAATATAATAACATTGTTTCTTACAGTATAATGGCTCACAAGATTTTGATGCATTTCAAAGAAAATGTTTCTGCAAGATTTCAAACAAAGTTATAGCAATTTACCATACCTAAACATAGTTAATACAATAAGAAAAATATAAAGTGAGAGTAATTTTATTATAAAACAAATACCAACTGTATAATAAAAGTATGAAGTGAAAAAACAGTATTTTTTAATCCCTTCATGAAGTAACTAAATGAACGCTTAATTTTTTTTTAAATAGAAAAAACTCATGTACAAAAATTTATAAAAACTGCCCTAGCGATCCGAAATGAGTTAATTAATTTTAACTACGTAGCATGAATAAATAGATTTGCAGAATTAAATATTATTTAATTTTTGTATTTCATTTTTATAAAAATATTTCTGAAGTCCATTGTCATTTATAACATTTACTGCTAACTCCGTAGAGCTCATTTATACACTGAAGCACACTTCTCCAGTTCATTTAGCTATTTTATATTTTATAAAAATAAACCGATTCACAGCACTCTCCTTTCATAGCCTGGTATCATATAAAAATATTATCCTTTCTATTTTTCGCATGAAATATATTTTTATTTCTATTCAATTATTATATATTATATTTAGCTCATTTATTATTAATGTAGTTATTCAAAAAGAAACGGAAAATTTTAATGCCAGCCGTTATTCGACTGCTATAACAATAACAACATGTCTTTAGTTATATGTAATTCCCTTTCGGAATAGACATTCCTAAGCAAATTATACGCTTTCCTCAGCAAATTATACATCGTTAGAGAAAAAATAAAATCGCTCACCCAAAAATAATATTACGATGAAAATCAAAATCAAATACAAACAAGTCCACAGCCAAAATGCTTATTTCTCATGAAACGTAATAATTATTTATATTAGCCCTTCGTAAGCCATTCATTTGTCCAAAATTATAGAGTTCTAGATCTTTCCAAAGATTTGATTTATCTTAAACTTTTGATTCAGATTTTTAAGCCTCAATTACGTTATCACTATTACGAAGAAGGATTTTAATGCTTCTCGACAATTTTATGAAGCTAATAAAATATTTTTACACAATTAAAGTGAAGTTATTATAATTATCAGCGGATCGAATCGGCTTACTACAAATGTCATTACAACTGTTTTTACATGAATGATATGACTTATCCATGGTTGTTATTCATTTCTCAATTGCAAATATATCAATACATATTCATTTATCTTTTCCTCTCAAAATAGATAACATTTTGATTATTTTATTTTGATTAATTTTCTTCTTTATGCTTGCGTTATATACATACGGAAAATAGAAGATAAATTTTACATTCTTAGATAATCACGATCATTTCTATCTTTTAAATTTCTGATTAAAAAAGTTTTTTCAAGTGAAGAAACCTTGAACAGTACACTAAAGCAGTCGTAAATCAATTCAAATTATAATGCCCCAAATGTTTTCTATGATGAGTATCTTCGATTGTCTCACAAACATTCCATTAAGCATAAAACAACTTCGACTCCGACCGAGAAAACAGCAATCATGGCTTTAAAAAACATTTAGTTTTCTATCATATCTAAGACATTACATGCCTTTTTTCACAAACAATTTTTTTTTCTAATTCGAAATTAATCCTTATCACTTCGCATCATGATAAGTGAAACCATCCATGGTCATTTTTTTTGTCTCCGCCATTTACAAGAGCGACTTTCTTAAAGACGATACGCGTTGCATTCAATTGATACTTATATCGTTAAAAAAATGACAAAAAAATTTTAGCTGTGGAAACAGCAAGTGTACCATGACGTAATGAGTGGTGGCATCCTCATCATGTTGGGTAATATTAATGACACTTCGCGACACAGGATTTTGTTGTAAAAATTTTAATGAGCATACGATTGACCCACTGTTCCGAATGACTTAGACATAAAACACGTCTCAAGCTTCTACGCATAAGTGAAGCGGATTTGACTCAATGGCAGATATATTCTAAAAATAATCTAAACACCTAATTCATGTCAATGTTTTTGTTGTTTGCGCTATGTTTTGTATGCTGAATTTAGGAAAGGGGTTCTTACGACTATTTCGTCTAAAATGCTGAAGAATGGAATCTAAATTGGAAACAGTTTTAGATTTTAAAAAGGGCTCCAACAATAATTACCATGCTAATTATTATGTTTTAAGGAAACATTCCAATAAACAACTCCGAATCAGAATAATAGCACAAAGTTTATTCATATTACATTGGAATACTATTTACAAAGTAGAATACTTTTTTCCTTTATCCAAAAATAAATTATTATATCTCATAACGAAATGATAATTCATGAGCTCATTGTATCTCAAAATTTATGCCGAGATAAAGTGTAAAATAGTGAAAGTTAATATGAATAAATATTCATGAAAAACGAAGTTATGTTATACATCGCTACTCAGCTATTCACTGAAACTTCAAACTCTCTTATGTTTTATTATTTAATACATCTACATCCGCTGTCAAAATTATCGACAAGACCTTAGTAAGACATGGAGCTCGAAAAATATTGTCTGCCCTCCATGTTCTCCATCCAAATAAAAGTAAGGAGATGTTTTTCCAAACACTCTAATTCGATAATGTTCATATAACAGCATATTTTAATATGCTACTTATTTCTTCTTTTAAACTATTTATTTTTTCCTGTGTATGATATGTCAGATCCTATTCAATGTTGTTTTCAAGTATTTATGTTAAAGTTAAAAATTCGTAATTATTGAATATTTCTAAACTTCAAGTACAAATAATGGGATAAACAAATGTATAAAGACAAACACTCATATTAACAGTGGAACATATTTCTAACTAAAAAAATGTTTCTTAATTCAGGTAAAGTTTTTTTTTCAATCGAGGGAAAATAACTCCGAAAGTAGCAAAATAATTATTCTAATAATCTTAAGTCAGTGCAAAATTTAGGGTATATTCAATAATACATTTTTTTTTTATCGAAATATTTAAAGTGGAACGAAAGTACAACTGGTTCGAAAAATAATTTTAATAACATCACTAACGTTGCTTATAAGAAAACAAAAAAACTAAGCATTATAAAATTCTGCGCCGTAGATTCCAAGGTTTCATTTATTTATATATAGTTTCAGACATTAGAAGTCAAAGTGATTGGGGCTTCACTTGGCCTTTTTTAATCTGCATAAAGTAGAGCAATTTGGTTGAAAGTGGATGTGGCGTCAGCTTCAGGTATACTTATCTGTAGTTTGCAAAATGAAGGGTGATACAAAATAAGTCGAATTTTCCCGTCATAAAATTAAAAACGATGTAAAGTCTTTTTCTCCGTATATGCGTCGAATAAAATAAATTTGTCCAATTTTTTAATGGCAGAAAAGAATTATTTTTTAAGTCGGTATTAATTTTCCATTTCAGGTTAGGAATTTTTTTTATCTAAATAATAATGATATTATATAAAAAAAAAGTTGCTTCGAGATTACATTTATAGAGTAATAGAAAACATCATTAGAATTTCAAACAACGTTAAATCATTTTTAATACTGAATATTGTGTTTATCACTGAATATATAAATGTTATGAATGAGGAAGTTATGTGATCTTTAGAGCCGTATTATCTGTACAAATGACTCGGTTGAGACCCAGAAACAAATGACTCGTCAGTTTCTTCTGATGAATATTTGTCTTACAGAAGCAGGTTACTAAATGAAAGAGGAAATATGTGTATGTGAAAAAGTTAAGTACACGAAATAAAATATTGCTTTTCGTAGCCCCCCAAAATACGTTGAGTTGAGTTATTAGTTGAATTCATTTGATATTCATTCAACATTTGAAAACCTTCTGTTTACTTAATTTTTTTTTCTTTTCATGATGTACTTTTCATCAAAATTACTACTCAGGTCATGCAAATTATAAATGTTACATCGTTTATTAATTATAATTTATGCAATATTTTCAAATTTTTATTTTGTTATGTATATACACTTAAGTGCCAAAAGTCATGGGATAGTACTGACACGTCGCCCCGTACAAGGCTACGTGGCAAAGTGCGGCAACCGATGTGTGTAGGTAGTAAGAAACCTCGATTCGGTCTTGAGCTGTTATATCCCATCAATGCCAAAGTTCTTTGCACTGTCTTCACGCATACGTCTTTTGTACGTCCCACATTAATTGTTGATGTTGTTTGACTGTTATCACTAACTACCGTCTTGTCCATATTGACTTTCGTTTGATTCAAACTGATTGTCGTTGTTATTTGACGCAATTGTGACTTGTCTGGTAACACCTACTACTCTACGTAAACGTCTATGGTCTCGGTCATGAAGTACAAGCAGTCGGCCACTGCGTTCTCTCCATTCTCTTGACGAAGCAAATCAAGAAATGCTGAATTCCATTACAATTTCCGAAATGAAATGCCCCATGTGTCTAGCTCTACTCAGCATTCTGCTTTCAAAATCTAATAATACCTGTTGCTTGCACCTTAACACTCCAAAAAACTTTTCAAGCGAATTAATTAATTGTAAATGAAAGTCCTAATAATGAACTGCCCAAATGAACTCTTTTTCCTTCATGTTTCTGCCATCTGAATATTTTCATACTGTTATTCCATAACTTTTGGCATTTCGTAGGACAAGATTATTCAAAATGAATCATCCGGTTTCAAAATGCTATATTTTCTTAAGTAAATGACACAGAATAAGTAATACATGAGTACAAATTTTTTTTACAAGTGTTCAGTATAACTTCCTTTAGTTATACGTATAATGTCTAGATGGTATGTAAATTCCTGCCAAACACGTCCTTAAGTGTCAGCCTCCCGTAAGTGCAGACAAAAATTCAAACGATGTTCGTTATCACTAGGTCTCGGTGCTTGCAAGGATTCCATCGCTTCTAACACAATTATTGCCTTAACACTCGCTAAAGAGTATGCTGAGGAATCCCCAGTTCTCGACAGGAGCTAACAGTCGCTTTCATTGAACTTCGTAGCAAAGTATTTTTCACTATATTAACATTTTCCGGAGCTGTGCATGGTCGCCTTCCACTTTTCCCTTTACAAAGACATGCACTGATCTCAAATTAATGATACCACCTTCGATCACTCTGAGTCGTAGGTGGACTTCTTACGAAATTCACGCTGAACGAGAATTACAGTTCCATATCGCGCAAACGACAGTCCCAAGGATGCCATTATCACTTCTGTCTCTGAGAAGCTTTCTTGAAATAGATTCGCAAAGAACACATAAAATTCATCTGTTGTTCACATTATAAAATTTTCATGCTTTCACTTTGAATTCATGTATTACTTATTATTTTATATCGTTTATTTTAGAAAATATAGAATTTTATTTCCATTCACGTAATGTTATATCATACTACGTTTGTTAAAATCACGAGGCGCACGTGATTTCCAATGAAAATTTTTGTGGTCTGGCCTACATAATGGTTATATAGCAAACATATTAATAAAAAATAAATTCGGATCTTATTTTTAACCATTTCTAATTGCACTTAATTATTAATGACAAATTATATAACTTTATCAATCACCAATTAATATAGTCTAGTTCTATATAATGTGCTCTATCACATTCCCCCCTTCAAATAACACTTTGAAAAATTTAAATGTATTTACTTGAATTGAAAATCTCTCCTAATAAATGAAATGCGACTTATGTATATTAGATTAGAAATAATGAAATGTAACGAATAAAATGGAGGAGATGCACATATAAGCTCTTGAGGTTTAATACAAGTTTAGATAGTTATGGAGATAGTGAACTGATTATAAAGTGAGACATGTGTTTAGTAAGGAGCTTTATTAAGGATCTTAGAAAGGATTTGAACTCTCAACCGGAAAAATTCAAAGGACTTGAACCCGATTAATTAGGAAAGCTAAATACAAAGTTACCATATTAAACGTTGAATAGCCGTTGTATAAGGAGGATTTACCCAGATAGAGTAGGTTAGGGGCTGTATTTTGATTTATTCATTGATTTGAATAAAATAACTTGGTTATCATTATTATGTAATTTTCTGTCCATAGGATTATTGATTCAGATATCCTCACACACACACATATATATATATATATATATATATAATAAAGTTTCGGACACATTTTGATGTTTAATAACGCATAAAATAATGAATATATAAGCAAACTTACGGTGTTTAATGGTGGAGTAACTCATATATTTTCCTTTTCCGCTTTGAATATCTTTTCTTTTGTAAATATCATCTGCTTTATAACTGTATTTTTTTTTCTTTTGTTTTGGCCACGATTACAATGTAATGTTATGTTTATTTTTAATGTGTTTGTTCGACTTTTGTATGTGATATTTTATTCGATCGTATATTGAGGAGAATGAATACACCACAAGGGAAAGCACAGTCTTTATGGCGACTCATCGAAACAAACTCTATAACGCAAACACAGAGAAATTACAGAAGAATGTACCGAAAAGATCCTCCATCCAGAAACAGCATTTTTCGTATTTCCACTACTCGAAGAGCTTCAGTCGCATGCCTTTTTGCAAGAAGACGGTGCACCACCTGATTGGGGTACCACCGTTCATAGTTCTTTGGATGATCATTTTACAGGATGATGGATTGGGGGAGGAGATCCAATTCTTAGGCCACCGAGATCACCTGATATAACACAGCTTAACTTTTTTCTTTTTTTGGAGATTTGTTAAGGATATCATTTTTTGGAGGAAAGTGTCGCACACTGATGACCTAAGAGCCAGGATTACAACTGTAATAGTCGCTACGGATGACGACTTACTTATCGATACCTGGTGTGAAACTTACTCTCGTCTTGATATTCTTCGTGCAACGAAGGGGACACAAGTGGAAATTCATTGACAAGGGTTATGAAACCTTTTAAGTCTATCTAACCATTTATGTTATTAGTTTTAATCCAACTTCATTATTTTATGAGTTATTAAGCATCAAAATGTGTCCGATATTTTATAAACACTCTGTATATATATATATATATGATGGAAGGAGAAAGAAATAATAACAGGTCTTTACAGTTATTATTTACAATTTTTCTTTCTTTATTCCATCTTTTCTAAATAAACCAAAGTTCTAAAAAAGTTCTATAATCCACATGAAGGCATACTGACTTGATTTCCCCGTTACTCACTAATTTTAAAATACTTTTTAGCTTCCTAAGGGGCTACTGTTTTAGTCAAAGACAAAACAGCCACCCGAGTACTTTTGAATACTTGCTTTCACCAGTAATGAATATAATTTTTAAGAAAATGTGTCAAAATTTTTATCTTAACAGTTTTTACATATATGTGTAGTGCCTGCTTTTACCGGTAATGAAATTAATTTTCAAAAATATGACAATATCAATTTCTCTTAAATATTTTTATTTCATTAAAATAAAATACATATAAAAGTTAATTCATATTATAGCAACAATAATTACAATTAGTTTAAAATATATTCAGTTTAATAACTTACTGTTTGCTTTAAATTTAGTATCTGTCATACTTAATTTAATTTAATAACAATTTAATAATAATTAAATTTAATACTTCTTCAATATTTTGTCGTTTTATTTAATTCTAATATTTATTTGAGTAATTTAATAATTATTTTTTTTAAAAAAAATAGCACTTTTGACGGCTAAATATGTTCTTTTCAAAACTTTCATGGCGTAACTTTTTTTAATACTGCTCTTACCTTTATTACCATATCCTCAATGAAGGGCGTTGATTGTTCTTTATAATTTACATCTTTATGATAAACTTTACATGAATCATTACACACCCATTTCGAAGAATTTACTTCATTATTATTTCATCTTCCTACTAATCTTGGCTTCAAATATTCATTGACACATTGATGAGACGGAATGGTGCAATGCCTTGTATCATACTTTAAAAAAGATTATTATTACGAAATATCAAAGCCTTAATTCACCGACTACTGTTAATATACATAGGATCAATTTCTTATTGAATATCCTGTTTCTGCTATTTGAGAAAAAATAGTAACCTTTGAAACATTTCAAAGCCTTTTGAATGAATTTCTTTTTCCGAACTTTTTTCTAACAGGATGTCGTTATTATTGTTATTGCACATTTACACCTATGCTTTGTAAAACTAAATCCTTGTTCGCAATGTATTGAGATTTTACAGGTTTATTTTAGTAGAAACATATTTGGATTTGCTTGGCAGCTTTCGATAACAAACAAATGTAATCACGGAAGCGATATACGAAAAGAGGAGAGGAGAATGATCTCTGAATTTGTAAGATTTCAATAAGAAAAGAAGAAAAAAATTATTACGGGTTTTTAAAATTATTTTATCAATACACCAAGTATTACCGGTAAATACTGTAACTTCACACGTCATTGACGTGCTTTTATTTAATTTTCTGAATTTTAATTTATAACTTTATGCATTTTATTAAGCGATATTTTTTTTTTCTTTCTTTCTCTAAATACAAATTTTTTAATAAAAAATTCGCCTTTTTTTTCTTGATATTAATCTATCCTTCAAAACAACATGTTGCATTTGGATGATTTTTGAATAAGGTTGTTCACATCTGGAGCTGAATTAATTATGAATAAGGTTGTTCATCAGAAGCTGAATTGTAACAGTATATATAGTAGTACCTCTTGTAAGGACAAAGAAATACCTTTATTTAAGAGACAATTCTGTTGACCCCGGTTTCTTTGAATAGTGCACCTATTTGCCTCTTCACCTGTATTTAAGGGACAAAATGTCTGATCCGTTGGGCTTCCCTATTTGAGAGGCTCTACTGTACCTTAATTTGAGGATCCCAAATGAACTTTTAAGACCCCTAAAATTCATACCTTGTGAGGGGAGGGGGATGAAGTTTTTGATTGATGTTTTATAATTATTTGATAATTTTTAAGCTTAATTGTACGATTTATTAGAGCCTGTTAATAATCTTATGATCTTTAATTTACTTCTAATCCCGTTAGGGCCTAATGATAATTATTTCTACTATTTTTAAAATTATTGACCTCTTTTAAATGACACCAAGATACATTATTGAACAAGTAATGAGGAATTCGTGATTTTTTTGCTCATTCTTCATTTCATCAAATAAAATAATAAATTGTCTCATTTAAAATATTTTGTAGGCTTTTGATTAGTTATTTCTTATGAAATTGAAATGTTAGCAATTAGGATTATAAAAGTCATATTTTTATGTAAAAGTTTGTTCTAACCATGTATATATATATATAATATCTTCTTTGATTTTTAATATATACTTCTTAAACTTTAACTTTTAAAATGTGCATTACTTAACTACTTGTTTTTACTTTTACTGATAAGATTCTTTTGCCACTTCTGATTTATTATATACTCGCACTTTCTTTACTTTACTTAATAATAATAAACTTCTAATTCATAACAACAGTTCCTTTCATTCTTTTAAGTCCTGTCGCGTCGCCTTGGTGCCTACGCAATTTACTGTTAGCATAACTGGTCGCCTAGCGAATTTATTTACTTAACAGTTGTCTTAAATTCAATGACAATAAACAAGGCTGGTTGATCATCAACAACAATAGTTTATTGAGTACTATCTTTATCGCATTACTATGTGATCACTACTCAATCGCTCACAAACTGAGACTCTCTGCTCTGAATCATACAGTTCTGCTCCGCTCGGAATCTAGTTTTGATCTGAAGTGACATCGTACACTCGTTCCTTTACAAAAACGCCCTCTACAGACAGACTTTACATACTGGAGATAACACCGTATTAAATTAAAAGAAAATTTATCTTCGGCCGAAATAAGATTATAGAATTTCGTATCATGATCAAAATTAGGTTACAAATGTATTAAAATAAAAGAAACTTTATCTTTCACAGAATTAAAATTACTGAATTCCATAGCAAATTTTTAAAATATAAAATAAAAAAAGCAATTAATATCAAACGATTATTTGCGTTATATTTGAAAAACTTTTTATATAAAAATACTTTACATAAATACTATAGTTCCATTATAATATATTTTGCTTAGTTAAGGAAAAAGATATTCAATGTTTAGACAAGGAAAAAAACCCTACTGGGAATAATTATAAATGCATCATTCGCAGAAATACCTTGCTTTTGAAATTGAACATAAATTATTTCTTTTTGAATGACATAAAGTAAGAATATTATTATTTTTCACTGTGTGTATGACTTTAAAAATTAACTAATACATTTATGGCTATTAACTATTACACTGTTAATACTTAACTGATAACTTATTAATACATTGCTGCCCATTGAAATTGCGACAACATATGAGTGGCACGTGACAAACGTCAAATTTGCATGAAAGATATAACATAATGGACAGTACATTTCAGCGTAACTGAACAACGCAGGTAGAGTAACACCACTTACGGTATGTTTGAAAGAGATGATTGTATTACAGTTTTCTCATTCGAAGTCACATATGAACGATAGTTGGGTTATGCCACGTGTGAGAAAGACGAACTTCAAGCAGCTCATGCCGAAATTGACCGTGGCAGGATTGTAGCTTAACGAGACTGCAGCTTACCGTTCCACAATATTGCTACTTTCGTTGGTCTTGATCCCATTACTGCCATATATTTACGAATTTTGAATCGATAGGTCTAGAAGGTCCGTACAGAATACAATATGGTATCTCAGTAGCCCTCAATCACTAATACCAGAGAAGGCATATATGTTATCCGAGCGGCCTTGCAGGATTCTACATCTACACCATATGCCCTGAGTGAGGAGTTTTGCTCTTTAGCCAGACAATAAATGTTCTCACTGACAGTGCAGACATATAAACATCCGCAACACCATTGATTGTCATTGGGATGACAATTTTTACGGTTTTCCTTGACTCTGCAACAGAAATAAGTGCACTTACACTGGTGCGTTGAATGATGATTACGGACACAGGAATAGAGTCACGTAGTCTTTTCACACAAATTCCGATCCTGTATGTAGTATTATGATGGAACCATCCTTATTTAGAGGGACTGAGGAGAACAAACGTTTACATCATACATTCGTCAATGTCATATGGGCCCAGTACCTAGAATGATTGCATGCACTGTTATCTCGGTTATTTCTTGTTCACATATAGACGATACTTTGGGCAACCGATGTCACATTTCGACGTGTAAAAATCCATGGCTATGCCATATCTTTGTGGCCTCTATATCTTTACTTTTCAACAAGACAAATAACGGCCTTATGCTACCCTGAGCTACCTCTATAAAGAGAGCATTCGATTGTTGACCTGGTCAGTACGTTTATGGAAACGTACTGACCAGGTCAACAATCGAATCCATCCATTCTGAATGTCATCCATTCAGAAATTCACATATATTGCAACGAAACTGGCAGGCCACTATTCCTTATCCACTTCGATTGATGAACGCTAGCATAGAGTTGAAACCACATGGAATAATATACGCACATCTGTCATTCAAACTGTTTGATCTGGTCCGAGGTTAGATTAGATATTTCATTGTTACCAGAGTAGGCGCCCTGAGAGTTCTAAATTCTGCACACTGTGTAACCCTAAAGAATCTGAAAATTTAATTATGTCTTCCCTCCTAATATACTGTACACGCACAATAAATAAGGTCCCACTATTTGCTTTCCTTCCTAATGTAGCATTTTCAAAGGCAACCGCAATGTAGTTAATAAATATTTCAATAATGCTTCGCTGATATACAAATCATGACTTACTTTAAGTATTAATCACATGCAATTTTAAAATTTTCTTGTATAATTTTTAAGAAAAAGTTTGAATTTAACTAACATATTGATTTGATATCAAATATGGTAAACTTAGGCATTATTTTTTTCTCTCGCTCTTAAATGATACTTTTTTTCATGTAGATAAACTTTGAGTATTCTGCATTTACAAATTTTAAATGTAATATGCTTTATTTTATGCATTTTCAAATAAACCTGTGTCTGTTTAGTTAAAAATGTAATACAAATTTTTTGTATTGCAGAGAAATGATATTAACGCCTAAGACTCGTAAAATCAATAATCAAGTATAGTTATGATAAAAAGAAACTATCTAATAAATTATCTAATACACCATTTAAGTCTCATATATATCTCAAAAAGATTTAATTTTTTGAAACACACATTCTTAGGAATATTTTATTGGATATGTTAATCAAACAAAAAAAGCACAAGTGAAATTTTCTTATAAATAAAAAAATTTAACTTCTCCTAATCTCAGTACGAAAAAAAAAATATGAGCTTGTCTGTTCACTATAAAAATATATTAATGACTATCTCTTTAGAAAGATGATAACAATAATTAAATTTTTAACTATATATTTAAAACTATATTTTTACAGCAAACTTACTGATTTTTTTCAACTTGATGTAAAATAAATTTTTAGATAATATTTTTAAAATTGTACATTGAGTTTGAAATCTAAAATATATGCTATGATAAAATTTTATTGATTTCTTATAATTTCTTTTGAATGGAAAATACTTTATATAAAAATGCTTAAACTCAAAGATTTATAATTTTTTTATACATCTTCGCTTAGAAAATAAATTGCCTCTCTGTTGACCTACATTTCTGGTCGTAAACAAAAATAAATTTCAATGGAGCTTTAATGACTGGGTAAGAACAAACCTGTAATTTAGTTCCGGGGATGTTAAAATTGCTTTATAAAAACGTTCTAATTCTGCAGGAGATTTTTTGGTGGTGACTTGACCTACTTTCAAGACCCCTCATCGAAATCCCCATAATTTTTTTTTTTTTTTTTGGCTAAAGAATTTTTAGAAGATCCGGGTGCAATAGGCCATATCATGTCTTCGTCTAAAATTATTATTTGTAGACTGCAAAATTATCATAAATTTAGATATCGATCGCAGAGCCAAAATTTCATACTTTTTATGTTTTCTTAACTTTGTTATGATATTATTATATAAACATTTAAATCCAGAAAATATCGAAAAAAAATTTCATGTTTTAGTTTTTTTTCTAACGATTTGTTTTGAATTTTAAATGCAGCTGTTTTAATATTTTAATTGTTTCTGCTTTTAATATCTTGATCTTAAATTATATAAAATTGCACAAATCTTAATATGCTATTCTATTTGAAATTTTTGTGTAAAAGAATTTTTATGTTTGCGTATTTTTTTATTTTCATTTTAAAAAGTTCCGTGAATTCATTAATATGACAGCACACTTTATTTATTAATCTAAGTGACTGGCAAAAGAATCAAAATAAATATATGTAAAAAAATAGTTTTAAGGTACTGAATAGTTTTTAGGTGATGAAATTAAAATGCAACCATAACTCTGAATTATTTTAATAATCTACACAAATTCTGTGACATATTTTCTTCATTATTTAACACTGCAGCCATTTTAAAGTATAATTAAATAGTCATTAAGTTCAAGATTCCAATTGAAGATGCGTAAGAGAAAGACAATACAATTTAAAAGCTCTAAGCATAAAATATCTATAAGATCACTCTCTCTCTCTCGAATCCAGCTTAACTCAGTTAATCCTAGTTTACATTCTAATAATAAGGTCTTAGCTTACCAAATCACTCGTTCAGATTCACACACTTCTGGATTATCATAAATTCAACTTGTATTACTCTCTAACTTGGAGTCACTTCAAGCCAAATGATTAATTACGATGGCTAAATTCAATCTGCACATCTATCAACTTGTCATTATCCTCTACCTCCATTCTCCTTCCTTTCATTTCTATATCACTTATATATCACTATCTCTGATTCAATACCCTACGCTTCTTATCTTAAACTGATTTACCTAATCATCTTTCATTTCGGTTGAGAAGAAATTGTTATCTTACGTAATTCAAATTACTAAAAAGTTCCCGAGATAAAAGAAAATCGCGTACAGTCCATTGTCACAATGCCTGTTACCAACTAACTAGGTGCTCATTTTCAAATGCGGTGTAATAACTTTTAGGTGGTTTATTATTTTATCGGAATTCTTACTGTAGAGATCCTTATCAGATAAACCCCAGGTTATAACTAACTCCACTAATATTAAAAATATTTTTTAAAAAAATATTTCAATCATCAAACGAGTTTTTTGGACAAAATAAATTGATCGTGTCTTCCGCGATTCGGTTGATTTCATAAAAATTCCAACATGATCCCAAAGATCATTAAGGAACCAAATTAATCAAACTTTCCTCCAACTTAGAGATTGTTCTCTAACTTATGAAAAACCATATTTTATCAGTTTAAGCAAGTCAGATAAAAGATATTTATGTCATTTTTAATGTAAAAATTTTACATTCTTTTATATAACTTTTTTTTTTTTTCATTTTCGTAAAAGAATCCCAAAAATGTTCTTATTGAAAACTCTATTCAAAACTATTTTCCTCTTTTTTAAAATATTTGATTTTGTAAAAAACGCTATTCGTAAATTAATTCAGAAGTTTCTCAATAGATTTGCAGGATTGATTATTCATAGTTGATAGGCAATAAAATGTATACACTTGGAATCTAAACTAGTATTTTTTTATTAAAAGGTTTTGGTTCATCATTAGCATTATGAATAGCAAGAATTCTCATTATAGACGTCTCACATGCAATATTTCCATGTATAGACGTCTCACATGCAATATTTCCATGAAAAGTGGGACTCGACATATTTTTTCAACAACATAAAATACAAAATAATCTGCTTGATATTTTTCCGATATTCATTTTCCCGATATATATTGATACTGCTATTAGTGTTCCAAAGTTATACAACTTAAAATCTCACCGTAACAGATATAAGCATTATAAGACAAATCACAAGTAGTAGTACCCCTTTTGAGAAAATAAATTTAAAAAAAGGAAAAACTACCACTATAACTACGTATAGTGCGACTCGCCTAACTTTTACATGTTAGAAACCATCCCGTAGCTGGAAATTATTCGATACTCTTGTCACAGAAGATATCTTTGAGCACACAGATAGAATATTATAATATCCTTGAAATGAACTTGGGACGCCAGTGTAGAAAGTGACAAGGCGAAACCGTGGGAAAATATTTTTAAAAATCAGAAAGTAATATACTCATAAGCTATTCTGCTCATTTATTAAAAATTAGCTTTGTCAAGCAAGGATATTCAACCAAAATTACAAAAGAAGTCATTAATTTATTTATTACTGGCAAACAAATTATTACATGCATAACTTATTTCACATCTGCAAATAAAAGTTGAAGTTTCATGAAGTATACGGTAACGTAACATTTTAAAAGTGAAGAGAAATTTTTTAACTGAAATGAATAATAATAATAAAAAAAAATCCTTAGAATTGAGTATCAATTCTAGTAACAGGAAAGTAATGTAGTTGATGGTTTTATACATTTAGTTATAAGAATTTAAAAAAAAAAACTCTTGAGACGAATTTCACTTATATTAAATTAAAAACTTATATTTTTAACAGGCTTATCTCTTTTCAGGAGATTTTAAAGCCGTCTTCGGCTAATGTTAAACGACCCAATCGAAACTTTGGAACACATTTCCAGACAAAAAAATTGTTCCACATGTTACGAAGGTTTGTGATGTTGTAATACGTATATTTGTTTATAATATAGTAATGCTAAAATTTAGAAACATTCCAAAAATGCACCATTTTTCATTTGAATACGTAAATGTCACAAAACTCATATAGCATTACAATATATGAGATGAAATATGATGCACATTTTATACCAGAAAAAAGGGATTGATTCAGATAGAAATAAGCAAAAGTATTAAATACGCTGCTCTCCAAAAATTGCGCAATCAGAACATGAACTAATGTTCGAGCATTTTGTCATCGGGAAAAGTGTTTCAATCCTATTCCTTAACATTACGAGGAGAGAGCCTTGAGAAATTTTTTATCTCATTTTCAGATAAGAACATTGAGAAAATTCAATTGTAAAAAATGTAGTTTATTAAAATTAATTACAAATAAGTTTGTAGATATAAAGAATGGATATTTACATATAAATTTGTTATACAGTCACAAAAGAGAATTTTGAAAACTAATGCGTGCTTTTTGTAATTTTCTCTCATAAAACTATTCAACATTTGATAAAATTTATGTAAAAAATTTATGCCAATAAGCAAATTTAAAATTTTATTTATTATTTAAAAATAAACGGTCTATCATAATAATCATTTGTCACTATTGGCATTATTTAAAAGACCAAAAAAATTAATTTTCGAAACCAATTCACAACACACCTAAAAACATCATACTTCTGCATGATAGTTCTATAAAATATTCAAGTTACATTTTTTCTTGTGTTATTTCTTTTTCTTGGATCTTGTACATTCATTTTTCTTTTCATAGTTCGTCATTTTATTATTTGTTTTCAGAAGATATTTTGTACACAAATATTTGCGTTTTTTGTAAGATTTTATAAATAGGTACATCATTTTACACCACTCTGATAAAGCTCTTTAAAATGTTGTTTTTCATCATTTTATACACAACAAAATTGCTTTCAAATAATCTTACAGTCATCAACAATTTCCAAGCTGTTTTTTTCTCGAGTATTTTCATAAAGAAGTTAAATAACCTCTTCTTAATTACTCATGAAGAAAGAGCTTGATTATCCTAAAATGCATTCCCATGCTTTAATATTAGCCTAGATGCTGCCTTTTGCATCTGAAGAAAAACTTTTTTGTAGTTTTCTAAAAACATCTTGATTACAGATTTTTTTATACCAACAACAATAAACTAATTTATAGTATATACTAACAAAAATAATAAAGAAAAAAAAACACTTCATATTGTAAAATCTCTTATGTTTATGATTAATATCCGTTGTCCTAAAAGTTCCTGTTCTAAAGATTCGTGAATTTGCTACACAAAAACAATGAACTTAAAAACAATTACTTTTATTCTTATGGTGAAAAGCACTTTTAACATAAGGCAGAAAAAAAAATTATGCACGTACATTACTAGGAGGCAAAGCTGGACTTGTCTGCGCAAATTTTGAGAAACGGCTTCAAAATGTTGGTAGTGATTTCTAGCATCCTTAGAGTAATATGGCGATTTTCAGATCACCTGTTGTTTAGGGATTATTTTTCAGAAAAAAAAATTCAGGAAATGCTCAGATCGGGGAAATAAGATTCTTAGTTCAAAGAAGACGGTGCAATATGCCCTATGAATAATGAAACCATGTCCATGCTTCAAGACTTTTTTTTTTTTTTAGCAGATGACGAATCTCAAGAAATCTTTGGACCCCTCGTTCCCTTAATATGAGCTTTCCCTAACTTTCTTCTTTTGGGATATATATGGAAAAAATTTATGAATCTAGCCCCTAAATAATAGATTATTTTAAAATTTCTATATTACTCAACGGATACAAGAGGTCACTCTTGAAACGCATCTTGAGACTCGCTTCTCAAAATACTCGAAAAAGAATTCAGCTTTGCCTCCTAGAGACAGTCGTATATTATGAACATTTATTGTGAATGTAGATGCTTTTCTTTCTTCGTTGTATTAGAAATGCTTTTCACCTTTAGCGTGAAAATAGTTGTTGTTTTATGATGAATACACGGATAATCAGTATGAGAGCCCTACTGGTATATTGTACAATGGATCATATCTGCAATATAAATTGTACAATAGCATTCAACTGAGAAATAAAGTGTACAATAATATATGTCACTTATATACATTTTATTATATTTTTTACGGTTAGATATTAAAAAAGCTTGTTTCTCTGTTATTGTTATAAGTGAAGAACTAGAATAGCAAGAAAATTACATATTATTTTCTGACAAAAGTTTTCTGTAGTTTTTTATTTTTATTCATTAATGATAATGGAGAATTATTGAATTTAAGAACAGTTTAATGTATTTTAATAACAGTTTTTATACGTGTCTAATGATCTTTTCTATTATTTTGTAATTTCGTTACAGATTTCTGTTCTAAAATTTAACACATTCTTACAATTTTACTTTAATGTTTCATATATGCAACTCTTATTGATCTAAAAATACAATATTCTAAAATTCTAAGTTGTTCATCTTAACTGGCTTTGTTATGTTTATGTGATTTTCTTAATACTATTTTATTTGAACTGAATAAGTTTAATTTTTAGAAATTACTGTTGAATTTCTCTTGATGAATCTTTATTTTGCGCATAAAAGTTTTCTGGGCCAAGAAATGTTTCTTTTTCATGTAAAATACGACAAAGAGTTTTTAATCATTGCATCAAATAAAAAAATTCAAAAAATACATTTACAGAAATATTTCATTTTGAATTACTAGAAAATGAGTTAGTAAGAGTAACAGACATTACAAAAAAAAATGCGTTTGTGCGCTTATTTCAAGTTATATCTCTATTGTTGTTTAATAAGTTCACAAACTTTAAATACCGGTTTGAAAAATTGTTTACCTAAGTTGCGTTGCAAACATATAAGTCATCGAAACATTTTGAAATTTTTAGATAAATCATATTTTTGGCCCTTGAAATTGTTTGCCAGTGTTTTTATATTTTTAGTCATACTAACATAGACGAATCGTTAATACATGATGTAATCATGACAATACGATGGATGTTCCGAAAGAAAGTTTCGACATTTTCTGAAGGAGCACACGGTACACTAAATGAAACAAATCACCACCATAAGAATCCACACACACTGCTGGTTCAACGACGTAAGTAGCGTCAGTGGAGGAGGAATGACGCATGGGCAGAACGACGAAGAAAAGTGAGCAAAAGCAGACAAGCGTGCCCGAGACATGACTGACAACATGGTCGGTATTGGAATGTGTGTCGTAATCCGGTATGAATGGGCACGCGAGGCTAATCATCCATGAACAGTTACAGACCGTGTATGGTGAACAGGTCATGTCTCGTCAACTAGTTGGACGCTGGTGTTGTATGTTCAGTGAAGGAAATCAGAGTGAGGAGGATGAAGATCGATACAAGCGTTCACCTCATCCACGAATAAAAACAACATTGCTAGAGTATAGGACATGGTGTTAGCGGGCATGCGCGTAACGGTGTCAGATGGGGCGTCCACATTGCGTATTAGTCGGGCTTAGGTCCATCCAAAACAAAGCTGAGGTGGAGCAGACTGTGCAACAATTCCTTGCATCAAAGAGCACCGAGTTTTACCAGAGTGGTTTCTTCAAACTAATTGAACGCTACAACAAAGTCTCAGTGTCAATTGCGACTATGTCGAAAAATAGTGCAAGGTACATAGTTCATGATGACATGTTTTTTTATTTTTTTTATGCAATAAATCTTCTTGTGAAAATAAAATGGCGAAACTTACTTTCGGAACATTAATCGTAAATTAAGGAATCATGGAAAAAACGTATCTCCTCACAGAAAAATTCATTCGAAAAGACCTTCAACTTCGTAATACGAGGGCTATTCAGAAAGTAAGGAACGTCTTGGAATGAAAAAGAAACTAAGTACGAGAAAGAAAAATTTATTATATACATCAGAAAGAACGACTAAAATTCTACTTTTCTACATAGTCACCAAACAAATTGAGGTACTTATTATAGCGGTGGACAAGCTTTGAAATTCTATCGTCATAGAATTCTGCCGCCTGCGATCTCATGACGCGCACCCGCAGCTCCTTGTCGTTGTCAAAGCGCTGTGTTGCTAGACAGTTCTTCATTCTTGGAAACAAGTGAAAATCACTATTTGCAGAATCGGGACTATAGGGTGGATGAGGGGCGGGGGTCTGTAAGCAATTTCGGCATCCATTTTGAACAAAATTTGTGGTAGCCTAGCTTTTGTGTGACAATTTCAAACAACAAAGTCCGAGAAACTTGTGGAAAACTAAACGAAAGCTCCGTTATTGTGAAACGGCGGTTTTCACGAATCTTTTCATCAACTTTAGTGACCAGTTCGTCAGTCACAATGCTAGGACGACCACTCTTCATCATGAACGTTAGTTCCGCCATTTTTAAACTGAATGCACCATTTCCGGATTGAACTTTCATTCATTACGTTGTTTCCGTACACTTTACACACTTGCCGATAAATTTCCATAGGTTTTAAGTTTTTTACCAACAAAAACCGTATCACAGACCGCACCTCACAACTGGCGGGATTCTCAAAATATTCTGGTGGACCGCGTTATTTCAAAATCGCGTAAAAAAAGAATTGGGTGTATATATGATGGGAAAAAACTAAGAACATTTTATCGCCTAACAACCGGATCCTTCCTAAAGAACCTCATAATGCAAGAAACGTGCATCTCTTTCTGATAGATTTATTTTCCTGCCTGAGTGATTAATGTCTACTTAAAAGTAAATGGTTCAATAATACTCTATGTAGATATACAGTACAGAAACAAGCAAAAAAATACAATGTATTTCTTTGTTGTTCTTTTGCTTATGCAATACAGATCTTTAGCTTATGCAATGGATATCTGTGTGAAATATATCTCGCGTGCGTATGGATATTCGTCTTCGGTCAAACACAAAGAGGATGAACAACGTGAATGTATGTTTTCTCTCAATCGAAAGAAATAATAACTTTAGAAAAGAAAAAAGTAAAGAATACATTTCTGAAGAACATTAGTGGGGAAACTTTTCCTTATTTCAGTTACCGTAAAGAATCAAACATATCTATGCAGTTATGCAATGAGAATATTTAGCAAACTCTCTTATTCATAAAATTGATTGGAACGAAGACAAGGGAAAATGTCACTGAAGTTCATTCATTACATATTCTTTTAAAATGTATATTCATAGAAAGTATAGAAGAATAAGAGTAATGCATATTCTTAAAAAAACATAAGATACTAAAGAAAGTTCAAAATGTTTTAGGGCTATCTCATGCAACTACATACTTTTGTAGAATGTATGCTGCTCACACAAAAAGCTCGCTTGACAAGTGCAGTGTACACTGATGTACCAAAAACCATGGGATACCTCATAATGTTGTGTGGGGCCTCCTTTTGCCTGGAGAAGTGCAGAAACTCGACGTGCTATTAACTCAAAAGTAGTAAGGAATCTCTTGAAAAAAATATTCTGTATTTTTGCCTCTACAGCCATCATTAATTGCGAAGTGCTGCTGGATGCAGAATTTTGTGCACGAACAGACTTTTTGATCATACCCCATATATATATACAGAGGGATTGATGTCTGGTGATTTATATAACCACATCATGAATTGATCAGAATGTTCTACAAGCTAATCACAAATTATTTTGACTCAGTGACAGGGCGCATTATCATTCGGAAAAATTCTGTCGTTGTTTGGGTCCTACAATCTACGAAAAACTATTTCCAGTCAATTATTGTTTCACTTTTACCAGAGTACCCAACCTATGTCATGTAAAAACAGCCCATCCATTAACCCCCCCCTCCCATTTAAAGAGGATCTTGTAGATAGCATGGCTTCATGGAATCAGCGCCGTTCTATCACTTCTATAACTAACTCTTACCAAGTAGAATTGTTTCTATTACTGCAATCATATTATCCTAGACAATCAATCTTACAGCACTTTATTCTGATTTATTTTTAAAATTATCATGGTAGGAAGAAAGAATTATATAGAAAGAAAGAATTTTACAAAAGAGAATAGGAGAGAAAGAAGATGAACGTAAAAAATAAAACGGTAACAGATTTTTTTTTTTTTAATATAATTTTTAAATTTTTTTTTTTTTTTTTTTTTTTTTTGTTCTTGAACTTCTTGATTCAAGAGCGTCATTTTTTTAAAAATTAAATAAGATAAATAAAGCAAAATTACAAAAGAATTTGTGCGAGAAATATAGGATTCTACCTAACGAGAACGGAAGAATGGGAAAGGGAGAATCAGAAACTTGAGCATGAATGAACTTTATTCAAGGAGAGTTTGAAACAACTACACTACGCGACATTGGAAATACAACACCAAAAAGGAAGGGCCAGAAATTGATGAAACTCTGCAAACAGAAAGGGACAGCAACAAACAATTAGTAATCTTTATTTCGAAATTATATGCATAATATTGATCCAGAACAGTGTCGGCTAAGTAGGTTGTAAGACTACCTTGAATGGCGATACACGAAGCATCATGTCTACGTACAGATTCAATGAGAGTACGGATGGCGTTCTGAGGAATGGGTTTCCTTTCCCTATCAACCATTTGCCACAGTTCGTGATTTGAATGTGGCAGTGGCAGATTTTATAAAGGACGTTTAATCACATCCCAAATATGTTCTATTGGTGAGAGATCAAGAGAGAACGGTGGCCAGAAAAACATCTATATAACATGCAGAACACATTGGCTGATGCGAGCAGTGAACGGTCGGGAGTTATCCTACTAATAAAGGGCATTAGGCTAAAGGTAAGAGAGTTTCACCTCCATAGCACATCATCCACATATCGTTGGGGCGTCCTAGTGCCCTGAATACGAACTAGAAATGACATGGAATCGCACGCAATTGCGGCCCAAACCATGATGCTGTGTGGTGGGGCGTTCCACAAATGTTGCCGGATTGGACCTGTCTCCACCTCGACACTACAATCGTAAGCGGTGACTATAATTGGAGAAATAGAAGCGTGACTCATTTTAGAACACGACTCTGTGCCATTCCGTCATCCCCATCGTTCGAGCCTGGTACCAATGCATAAGTTGGTGTCTACGCTGTGGGGTTCAATGGTAGTCTTCTTTAACGGATGCCACGAATGCTGGCCACTTGCATCAAATCGACGGGAAATGGTTCTGGTCGATATGGGAACATCCAGGGTGTCTTGAACATGCTGCAGAATGGAGGTAGAAGTGGCTTCTTGGTCCTCTACCACTTGTAGGCAGAGGCGTCGATTCACACTTGCTGACGTCGTTCTGGCTACACCGGTACCCCTCAAACTTGCTATATTTCTTTGTTGCAACCATCTTCGCCCCAACCTGTGCACTGTGAACGCATCTAGGTGTATGTCAGCTGAGATTTGCCGTATGGACCAACCTGCCCTTCTCAGTCCAATCACCAGTCCCGTCTTAAAATTGTCTGTCTGCTGGAACTGCCTCCTTTGACGACGCCTTGCATTCTCTGCTCTTACATGCGTCCTCTGAAACCAAAACAAACTTTTACATAGATTTCTCTGGCAGATATAATAGCACAAAAATTGAACATTCTGAAAGTTCCTTCCCTTAAGTTTCTTCAACGCGCACTGCATAGCTGCGCATTTCAAATCATTCGCTTAACTCAGTGACGTGCATCTACCCTGAAATTTGTAAAATTTTCTGGCCACTCCTTCTTGGCATAATGTATGTTTAGTCAAAGTAAAAAGCAGCTTAATAATGAACTGATCTTTCTGTGGTGTGAATAAACTAGGAGAGAGTTGGGGGGAGGATTTACATTTTTATTTAATTTGGATTTTGTCTTCACACACATACCAAATAATAAAAATTTGGGGAAACAAATTAATTGATTGATCAATTTTTTCTAGTAAACATAGACCACGTTTGGTCAATATATTTGATATTTCTTTAAAGATTGTAATGTGTTTCAAATTTTTTTGTAGATTAAATATTTGATACAACTCTTAAAGGTCGATAATTATGGGAGAAATAATTGTAATATTTTCAATATTTCCAAGAGATGTGGAATTAATTTCTGTGTTAGAGTTATTATTGGACTATTTTTTAAATGCTACTCCTAGATATTAATTGATGAAAGAGTAGAAATTTTAGTATTTAACAGATTTTCTAGGCGTTTGGTATAATAAGCGGTGTGGAAATCATACGCAACACACGCAATTGCAATAGTTAGCAGGTATTTTTCAATTCAAGAGAAGTATCTCGAATGGGATTATTTCCCCCATACTTGACACTGCAAGAGAAATTGCTGCAAAACTTTGATTCAAGGTAGTAGGACTGACAAAGGTAACACTGATTCGGTGTTACTCGTTTGAGTATAGGTTCAAGTTTAATTTCGATGAATCTTTGATTATTTCGATTGTGGTTTTACAAGAAATATGTGAAGAGAGAAAGAGTTTTTGTTCTGCTTTGTCGAGATTTTAGATCATAAAATGAATTTATTGTTCAGTTTTGTTCACATATTTCAATAATAATTTCTACGGAATTTTGCTGAGCAGGTAATCAGTGGATTATTACTTTCAAAATTTTTTGCTTGGGAAGTTCAAACGTACAGAATTACATTTTGTTTTTATTAATATATCTGCTGATAGTTCTTAAAGCATTTTTATGTTGAATGGTTTAACGGAGCACATAAGCTTTTCGGCATATTATCTCCGAATTTGTAAGAAAAACTTTTGCTATTTGCTTCTGTCTGAACTGTGCCCATGATAAAAACACAATAAAAAAAATTAAAAGGTGTTTTGCACTTAAAATTAAAAAGATTTTACTTTTAAAGAAAAGTAGTAGATAAGTTCCTAAAACCCAGATTGCATTTTGAAGCATCTTAGCTTGACTTTGGCTATTATTGGTGAGAGGGAGTGTCTGAGCTCTATTTCTATTGATGAATCCAACTATTGCGAGTTTCTTTAGTAATTTTGCTCATACGGAGTTTTATGATATGTAGATATGGGGGTTTTAAACGGTTTTAAAATGAAAAAAAGAGGATATATATATTTTTTTTAATTTTAGCAATTTGAGTCCAAAATATTTTATAAGTGCCCATTTTTCGTAAATGAAAGATGGCCATAAGCCCTTATAGAATGTGTTCAGCTTTTTAAAAGCTTCGTCAGCCAGAGACATTTTAAAAGTCTCTTCTAGTATATTTGGTCACTTCCAGTAGATTTGGATAAAGGTTGAAGAAAAGTTTGGATGTCCTTCACTTCTGAAAAGGTATAATGTTTATTATTAGATTGGTTATTTTAGGTGTTTTCGGACTCAGAAAGCGTTTTTCCGTCCGATTTAGTTCTCCTAACCTATGGCTTCATGTGTTGAGCGACTCTGGTGATTGATGTGTAGGAATCCTCATTTGCAGCATTTCTGTATGAACTTTGAGCTCTATTGATGACTTCTTTTTTTTTCGGACTTGGTTTAGGAAATCACGGACAGTCTTGTCAGGAACAGGTATGTACATCTCCGAAATTAATGCACACTTAGTTTTCGATCTTGTTTTTGATTTCGCAGTCTCCAGTGCGATGGGCATCCCCGCATTTGAGACATCTTGTTTTTAGGCTGCAATTGATTGACGAGTGATTGAAAAGGTTGCAATTAAAACACTGTTTAAGCGATCTGCGTTTAAGTGTTTCTACAACTATCGTCATGCAAAAAAGATTGTTCAGGTAGAAAATTCCTGATGCCTTATATGACATTTTTACTTCGGCAAAAACAGAATAGGCCTTTTACTTTGTCTTTGGGTTAGTTGCGTTATCTTTTTCACCAGGTAGTCTTTGCTTTATAGTTCCTCGAAGATCTCGTTGATTTCGGTGAATAAAGGAAGTCATTTAATTACCTATTTAATTGGACGAGAACTAGGCGTCTGTATGATGTAATATTCTTCTCCTTTGCTTTTAAGGGATGCTGTAATATTTCGGTGTTCGTCAAATTCTGGCTGGATTTTAATAAATTATCCTGCTAATTTAGCAGAAGATTTGGACGACTTTTCTGTATCTCCTGGAGAATCAGGTTGTAGTTTGCTTTATATTTTAGCATAATTGGTTAAATTTTCGGAGGAGGTGGCAGAGATCTTTCTCAGGGTCGTTTGGATCGTCGTTGGAAAGTAGAGCAAAACTATTTTTCGTCTGAAATATAATAGATCTGGGAACGGAATTAAAATTTGCTTTATTTGTTATTTTGGTTTAGGGATTTAAATCCCTCGAAGTCACTATTTCTAGAGGAAGCTTTTTTTGGGGGGGGGGAATTGATATTGTGGAGCTGTTTCTAATCTCTGCTGCTCGCTTCTTAATTTCGTTTTGAATTTATGTGTAAGTACGGTTTAATTGGGCAAAAATACAAGAAAGTAAGCGCTCACCTGTTATATTTTTGATCTTCTTCTCTAGTGATTTTCTTTCATCGTATAAATCAATCCATTGTTTATCTCTTTTGAATTTTGGATACTACTTAGTTGATTGGTATTATGTGATATAAAGCACAAAAGATTGCTATCCCCTTTCACAGAAACTTTTAGTTCAATAAATATCAAAATATTTCATCTTCAAGAATGCTCTGAAAACTTGTTTATTAGCTACTATTCTCTCCAAAAATTCTTTGAAAGTAATATTGTACTGAGAGTCTATCTTGAGTATATTCCAGAGAAGATTTCTATGAGATGCGTATGTATTGCAAACCAAAAGAATATAATCCAAATAACTGACACGGTTGCAGGTTACATTATGCATTATCATTTAAATTGAATTTGAGCAAAAGCCCTGAGGTAAAATATCATTTTCCTGATGATTTGAGTGCTTATATTTCCTCTCTTCTATATTTTGTCCATTTGGATATTATGTCTATGGTGGACACGTTTCCTAAAATTTCGAAATATTTGCTTGAATAAAAGTTTTCATTTAGTTCTTCTCCTTCTGTAGAGGGAAATATCGTTATTGATGTTTTCTGGGGCAATCCAGTCATGGATTCCGTTATCGAATCCAAAGCAAAATCGTCTGAGTATGACAATGTAACTGTATGAAGATCTTACTGGCTAATCAGTGAATGAATTTGAGTTTTTAATATAGTAATTTTTTAATGCAGAAAGCCCGGAATAGCTATAGGAAAGAATTAACAGATTTTTGTTTAATTCAGTAAGTCGTCTAGAGCTTGGCATATGGCAAGTGCTTCTGCTGTAAATATCGAATTGATATAATTTTACTCTGTTGGCTAAAAATGCATTTTTGGTGATGCCTGCTATTGATGTCATACTTTAAGTTTTTGATGCATCCGTAGCTATTATAAAAAAAATCTCTGAATTTATTATGATGCATCATTTCATCAAACTGTCCTTTTATTACATGAGTAGATAAATTTTTATTTTAAAATCTAAATTCCTCTGTATGAATCTCATAAGGAAGATCAACGCAATGCATCAATCAGTGGATTGATATAATTTGTTTTTCAATAATGTCCAAAATACGAAAAATATTCATGATGTTGTTTCTGTCCCCTTCCAGGTTTTCCAGATTTATTGTTTTAAGACTATTGTGGTGCATGAGAGAGAAGTTACTATTTGATATATGAGACATAAGAAATTTATTTACCAATCATCTTATTTTTCAGAGAGAATTTCTGTTTTGGCCATTTGTAAGAGTACTATATTTGGGATTCATTGTGGAAGTCTCCAAGCAATTCTAATACCTTTTGTTTGTATAATATTGAAAGGTTTAAGCTAGCTATTAGTCCATTTATTTATGATATGACAAGTGTGATAAAAAGTATTACATATACTACTATTAGATAATTTAATAAGATCTTCAGCTCTTGGACCATAGTGTTTATATGCCATGCCTTATAGCTTTATTTTTTATTTGATTCATTAAAATATTTTGTTTGCGTTTAAAAAAATTGTAGTCCCAAATATTTAATGAAGGATTGAAATGGGAGTGGGTACTCTGCCAATATAACGTTAGGATATATTTGAATTCTTTTATTTTGAAAGTTCTGCTATTGTACTTTTGTAGGGCATAACATAAGTTTCCAGTATATGTACCGTTTTGTGATTCTTTCCAAAGTATTTTGCAACTTTTATGGATAATACCGAGAGAATGATGTGAGCAATAAATAAAAATGTCATCAGAATATAGATTGAGCACTCGGCTCCTGTTTCTAAAGTTTCAAAAAAATCGTATATGTTGATTGTAAGCAATATGGGAGAGAGAAACAGTAATCTAAGGGATCTCTTTCAAAACTGTCTTCCTCGATGAAAGACAACCTCTTCATCGGGTTTGAAATTATCTATTTGAGAGAAATTTGTATATTCAAAATGCTATTTTTCTGTGATACCCAGTTGTAGACAACTATAAATAAGGCCATCTAAATACACTAAATCATAAGCACACTTGATGTCTAAGCTAATTCCTACGAAAAGTTTTCCCTTGTTATTTAGCATCTACTATAGCTTTGTGAATAGCATATGTAGCGGCTCTACTGTCTTTAAACGGAATAAATCCATAATTTTGTGAATGAAGCTTCATTTTTATTGTTAGAAAATAAGACACGCGTCCAGTTAAATGCTTTCAAAAGTCTTAGGGAAAAGAGAAGTTAGAACTATTGGTCTATATGAGGATAGTTTAGATTTCTCTTCGTTGGGTTTTGAGATCGGAGGAATGATTATATGTTTCCAAGACCGAGGTACTATCGAATTCTTAAATAAATGCTGAAAATAATTCAAAGCAATGGCACTTTGACTGTTATTCAAATTTTTGGGGAAAGAAGCTGTAATCTGATCTGCATAAGGAGTACTATTTTTGGTTGTATGTATAGCCTTATTTAATTCCAAGACATAGAACGGTTTATTAAGAATATTGTTTTCATTGCTGAATAAATCCAAAGGTAAGTAGTTCATGGGAAGTATTATTATATGCAAAAAAAATGGCAAACATATTGGCCTGAATTTGAGATTCTGTGATATATGTATTATTAACTTGAAGAATAATTGTGGGTTGCATTACTTCCATCTGACTCTTGTACCATAATATAATCAAATATAACTAACTCTCAAAAACAATAACCTATGAAAAGACACGGAAGTCAGTTCCAACTCAACTATTTATTTATCAATTACTGCAATGTAATATTTAATGAGTTTTAGCTCTCTTTCTCTCTCTCTGGGCCTTGGGATTAACCCACCTATTCAAATATTATTGAAATAATATGCTTTTACCAAAGCCTTTCCAGTTGAATTTGCTTTGATTTGTCAAATACTCTGCGACAACTATCGCCGGTAACAACAATGATATTATTGATTTCTTGCTAGAAATATACTCAGAGTTAACCACACTTTCCTCTATCTTCTGAATTTCCCTTTACTTACATACCATCATATCTGAATCACTTCACTTTATTTCCACCTGTATCTAATTAATTCATTTTGGTTAGGAAGAAATTACTATATCATGCAATCTGTCTCAATTAAAATCCCCAAGGTTAGTGAAGAGAAAATCGCGAATAACCCAACGTCACAGACTAAAATAAAATTCTAGACTTTTATGAGTAGAAAGTTTTTTCGGGATGTTGTAGAATGTTCTTAGATCAGATGTATAGTTACATATTGTGTTCCAATTTAATCTCTTTACCTTTTTTATGTGAAATCGAGTTTGCTTGAATATTGCTTGTTACAAAGATGGGAGGTGGGATATCACGAATGGCCTTTTCCTAGAAAAACTTTTGGAACTTGAACAAATTATTATGAGTATTGTTCTAAGAGGATTAAAATGATCTATTGATAATCGAATTTCTCGAGTATTATTTTTAATTATTTTATAAATAGTTTCAGTTGGTTTTATCTTGCCATTCTCTTGATTGTTTAACGCACATTGAACTTGTTTCATTACTTCTAGCTATTTACTCATTTTACAAATTACTTGTTCTGCTTGAGTAGTGAGAACTCTGTAACGATGGGGCAATGATCACTTTCAAAGGAGCAATCTAAAATATAGCTATTAGTGTGGCATGAATAGGTTGATGAACATATTGAAATGTCTATTAGATAATCTGCACCTATTGTACTTCTATACGAGGGAATAACAGAATTGAGGGTAATAAAATTTGATTCTGTTAATCAATTGACAAAGTCACTACTATGTTTAGAAGAATGATAGTACCCCACATCGGATGATGGAGGTTAAAATCCCCAAAAATGAAGGCAGGATCTGTTAATGTTTCCAAGAAAAAATTTACTAATGAGATGTTTAGACCTTTCGGGGAGGCTATATTAATTAAATAGAAAGAAATATTTCTTATTTCTATTTTGACTATAAATATTTCTAGATCTTGAGTTTGGCTATTTGTGTAGGAACTTATTGGACAGAGATATTCTTTAGAACTGCTATTAACAGTCCTCTGAGTCTCCTGTCTCCTTGTCTGTTTGTTCTGTCTAACCTGGAAATAATTTTCTTTGAAAAACTGAGCTTATCCTCGACTTTTAAAGAAGTTTCCTGAAACAACCAAAAATCTGCTTGAGAGAAAGGAGGTATATTTAATTATATAGATTTATTTTAAATTATTATTATTTAACCATACAGATTTATTCCACTATAAAAAGTTCATAAAAGAGAAAAAAAGAGAATTTTACAACTCGTAATTTATATCCTTCCCTCAAGGATATACACAAAATTAGAAGAGTATGCGGATTTCTTTATCTACATAAAAATTAGGAAAAAAGTATAGAACATATTTACAAACTTGGTCATGCTATCCTTTTTTATCACTTTCTGTGTTATTAGATGCAGCCTTAAAGTAGAACATAGAGGGAATTTGATTACTACCACTTTTTTTTTTGTAAGTGCCTTTTTTTTTTTTTTTTTTTTTTTGATTGGGGATATAGTACGAGTCCCGAATTTGAAAATTCTGCTAAATGTGTGAACATTGTTTCGATTGATTTTTGAAAAACTTCGATTAAAAATGCCACTTGTTTTTCCAATATAGTTTAAAAGGAATTGACATTTTTTTCACAAAATTCAATGTGAATGATTTTTTAAAACTGCGGAGTAGTTCTCAGAATTAGTTGCTTGAAATTGTCGTCTTGCTTCCTGTTGTGTTAAGTGTTGTTTGCTTTTCAATTCAAATATTTTCTTTCTTTTCAAATATATAGGACATTATGAAGAGTTAGCTGGATGATTTTTTTTTTTGCAACTGATTCAGCTTTTATAAGCTGTACATTCCCTACATGGGATATGCCGCAAATTGCGCAAGTTTCAGGTTGTCGACAAATCGAGATTGATGTAGGTAACTGAAACATTTAAGGTATTGTCTAGGTTTATCTATGAAAAGTTGAATATTAAGATTTATAAACCAGATTTTAATGTTTACTGGTAATATATTGTTCCCAGTATGAGAACATTGGAGAAATTGTTACAGATTTAACAAGACGAAGGAACTCTGTTATTTCTATATTATTTGTGTTTTGTTATTCAGTGGCTAAATCTTTCAGTGATACATTAGTAGGAATTCTGAAGAGGAGGAATCGGGAAGTGATTCCTTCTCATATGATATTCTTAATTGGGACATTTAGTAATCTTTCTAATGATATGTCTTGCACGCACAGTCTGTCGTAGAAAATTTAATTTTACCGTATCTGGTAAAGGACATATTTAGAATGTTCGCATGTCTTGAAATTTTGCTTTCAATATCTGCATGTAATATAATAGGAGATTAGCCTTTAGAGGGGAATATGAAAAAGCTCCTGGTTATACTCCAAAAAAATATTTATTTTGGTTCTTTTCTTTTTTTTTCTGCTCGTGTTATTACAAGTTCTTTATCGCTCAGTAATGCTTTAAAATATTTATTATTTCCTGTCTCTATCATGATCTCCATAGGAGGCAGAAAATGTTCGTCCATATTTTAAGTCACAAATTACAAATGACCAAGATTGGGTATGTTTGCAAAGAAAAATGAAATAAATAAAAGATAATCTTACCGAAATATTTGTTTGTTTGTTTTTAAAGCCGAAACTTCAGTTTTTGTAAGCAAGGAACAATACAAAAAAGGAACTAAAATTTTTTTAAGGAACTTGAACAATTTAAAGTTTAATGGTGCAAGAGCCAGACATTCACGTCTTTACTCACTGCCTCCTTTCTACCATCAACCACAATCCACTTTCCCTGAGCGCGGAATAATCGTTCATCCTTTGATGCTGTTTTTCAATATTTATAAAGTTTCGGACAGATGATCTAGTATTGTGAAATTGCAGTTGCTTTTCCATAAGTATTATGCTTGCGTATATACTCTCATCAAAATCCGGTTTCTGAACAGTCTCCATCCTGATGCAAGTGAACCTGGAGTACTCATCGCTATCTGGAACTTCTTTCTCACACTCAAGTGTGACAGTGGCGTGTATAACCGATGAATGAAACTTCTAACTCGCTTAACTTTTGCATTCCAGTTTAAATATACTTTTAAATTTTCGTATTTAATCTGCTTGATAATAGGACTAGAAAATCATATCGTTGTGAGAACTTCCAACAGTTGACGTTTAAGTCTGTTCTAAAATTGTGAGCTAATGAAGGTTTATCAATCAATAAATCAAATAAAATCACTCCCTTTTGGTTTGATGAAGTGAATTGAAATGATTGTTTATTATCAATTCTCAAAGAATTTCGCGTACCGAAATTGACTGCTGTTCCGTATAACTATTTATAAAGGTAATTTAAAAGTTTTTATTTTTCTTGAACCTAAATTTTGACCCATTCTTTATTCTATTTGAATCCTTTATTCTATTTGGCTATTACTAATGCAGAAAATGAAGCTAGTCTCATTTCCTTTTGTGCATTTATTTATGATTCTTCTTTGAATGCAACTAATTATTAGTTAAATCACTCATTAACAAAAAAAATTAAGTTAAATAAATGTAATGGAAAATTTATCTTGATTCGTGTTTACATTAGTTGTAAAATGAAGTTTTCACTCACTATAAATTAATATAAGGAATAACACTCATATCCTAACAAAACATGACTTGGGAGAAAAAAATGTCCGTCTTTTTTACAACCATTTTTGTTGTGTATTTTATCAATGATATTGGATTATGCTCTATTTATTATCGTGTTTTCTAACTATGATTATCTACTCTCATGGACTTAACATCTTTGGATGAATATAGTAGTCTAGATACTCTTGTAGTCTTTCTCTATTTTCAACAGTCCTGGTCCATCAATACTTAACTTTATCTTATTTACTTCACTTTACAGATAGGTCATAGATATACAGTTGTAGTTATTTTATATATGATACAGTTGATAATTAGTAAATTTTTAGGAACATTTGGAATACCCAGCTTGACAAATATAGCTTTTTTGCCAATTACACTAATCAACAGTATGTGTACTAAAAAGAACCCTACTAATTTAGGACTTTTGTAAATAAGCAATAAACATTTGCTTGGCTAAATTTAAGACTTATTGATACTGTTATTTTCAAAAATAAAAGTAATAATCATTTTATGAGAAATTTAAAATTTTTATATGTTCATGATTGATATTTACATTTTTGCGGCAGGTGAATAATATATATACTTTCAAACTTTTTTGCTAACAGTCTTTTACTTTGTTTTCCGCATCTTCCTCTAAATATATTCAACAATGTAGGATTGAAGATTATGTTATGCACAGCACATTTTTGCAATGTCTTCCTTCGAGTGAACTTCCAAGTTGCTGCTACCACTTGTGTGGACACCATTTTTTAAAATGAAATTTTAGAAAAAGTTTCTAAATTTTTGAAATAATGTGAGACATTTAAAATTTTTCATGTTAGATAATGTTTCTAACTTTTTAAAATAATGTAAAACCTTTAAAAAATTTCATGTGGTAATCTTTTCATCATGACTTATTGCAGCTCATCTTTGATGTAAATGTTCCAGTTATTAAGACAAATGGCTGTTTTCTCTTCTATTGTGTTTTTAAATATTTGGCATCTAGCACTTTTGTTTGGAATAGCCTTCAGAAAAGTTTTCCTGTGTTATGTGACCAATTCTTTATGGTTGTAATGGAAGTTATTCTTCAAAACTGTTTTTGATTATCCCTTTTTATGAGTGCACCATTCAATACCTGGTTTAATCTGAGATGTAATTATATCCATTGACAAGTTTGTCAAACGATAATCCAAACTTTTCTTAAGAAATTTTCTTTGCTATATATTCTTGTACTCAACGACACAGGGAGCATGTGCTCTGAATGAGGTAAAGGATATCTAAAACTAGTTTCTCATTTGTTTCTAAGATATGCTTTATAATTTTATTCATATCATTTTAACAAAATTTGATATTTTAGAAAATACATATTCATTGATTGCAATTAGCACAACATTTCTGGGGGGGGGGAGGAAGCAGCACTTCAGTTTTCTAATAAACTGATAAATTTCACTGTCATATTATGATGAAAAAATGAACTTGGGATGGGTCTTTGATCAGTGAAATATGATAGATAAATATATAAAAAGTATGTAAATCCATATATATTTAAGCATGTGTGTGTTATATTCATGTGTGAAATGACTGTTGTCTGAGTGGTGTTACACATATTCATAGGTTCAAGTTGAGTATAGGGTACCCCTTGGCAACTTTTGGGGTAACGATTTAAATGTGGTGATTTACGTTATGGTAACCCTGATGCATATAATTCAAAAAGAAATTTGCATATGTCGCATGTTCTCTATTCTTGATTGTTATTTGTTAAAAACGGCACATGATTTTCTATAAATAGCTGATGACATAGCCTTTGTTAACATACATAGGTGTATTTTTGATGAATTCTTTTTTCATAGCATTCTTCTCAATGTAAGAAATTCATGTGTTACTTATGCATTGTTACAAGAAATATATAACATTATTCCTTAGCTATAGTTATTTATTGAAAAGAATTATTTATAAATGATTCTTATTTAAGAATAATTTTTATGAATAAGAATTGTTAATGAACACTTCTTATTTATAAACAATTTTTTATGAATAAGTATATATGTTTCAAAATTATTTTAGTTGTTAAATGCATAAACTATCAAGATCTAAATGTCTAAATATGCCATAAAATTAAGCAAGCAGTAGCTGGATACTTATTAAAAACTAGATGTCATTAACTATTTTTGTTGAATATTATCTTTTTAATTTGGTTTTAAAATACTCGAAGGTGTACAAACTATTTGAAAGCCTTTGTGGACTTTGAAGGTTAAATATAATCTTCATGTCAGTATTGTGTTGTTTCTTAATGTGTAAATTAATTTATTTCTGTTATTTTTAAAGTAGAATGGAATCGCCTTTCCAAGGACCAGGTGGGGGGCAAGCTCATTTACCACATCAAACCTCTTATCCAGGCTCTCAAGGTTTGATAATGGCTCCTAATACAACTATGATGCCTGCTGAAATACCTGAAGGTCAAACAGAAATGGAAACATCATCAGGAATGAATCAAGTTGGTCTTAATAATCCTCAGACACAAAAAGATATCAGTATATCAATGATATGCCGTATGGGACAAGAAACTGTGCAAGAAATTATTACCAAGACTTCAGAATTATTCTCCTTACTTAAGAGTCTGCAGGTAGGATTTATGTTTATGAAATGTTTTTTCTTTGTATATATACATATACGTGTTTAGATAATATGCCAAAACAAATTTCACTTTAAAAAACTAATGTAAGATAGATTGTGTTAAAATAGTATTCCATCTACAATTTTATTTGAATGAAATCTTAATGGATGTGTTACCCATTAGTTCAAAATCTGAAACAAAGAAAATTGAATTAGATTTCTTTTTTAAAAAAAGTGAAACAAAATGAATCGTATAACTTTTTTATTAGAGCACTTCAGTGTGACTGAATGCTTTGCTTGCATGGTAATTATATTCTATTCAGTTATTTATTGTGAGTTTGTGAAGTGAGTAGTCTTATTGGTACCCCTACAAGTACATTTATCAATTTCATGGATACATCTCATCACTCATGTATAACAATTTTTACTATATCAATGCACATTTTACTATAAAAAGACAGTTTACAGCCCAGGCAAAACAAGCTTATGTCATGTTAGAAAGTAAGGTAAAACACGGGCCAATAACAAATGTTTAAGTACATTCCATTAGCAGTTCATGTGATCTGACAAAAGCAGATTGTTACCTAAGAATAGTTATTTTTGTCTTCCTAAAATCATTGCAAACCTGATTACTAAAAACCTGATGTATAATTTCCTAGGATTCTGTCTTCAAGATGTCCTATACCTCTCAGACTTAAATTGCTTATCCCTTCTCCATTAAAATAATTACCATTTATGGAAGAAACACAAAAAGGATACAAAATGTCTACATCATTTGATCCATCTTTCAGTCCTAAAGACAACACTGTTCTTAATTCAGCAGAGAAAATTAAACAACTTAGTCGGAGACCTGAATCTTAACAAACTGCAATCAGAAATTTAAGGATTTAAATTGTAACTAGAATTTCATTATATTGAATGGGACTTGAGCAGTTTTTAGAGAATTTTTTAATACAAGATTTTTTGTCCGTGTACATGTGCATAAATATTAAAAGTTTAATGGTTGAATTTAGCTTCAAATATGTACTTCAGGAACGGATTCTTTCAAAACAAACCTTATGGCAACACCATTAATATTAGTAGCTCATTCAATTGAAATAAACAAGATGCGAGAGTATATCTGTATTTGTAAAAAATACAGTACAACTTATATACAATAGGCTATTTGGGGAGATTTGAAAATCACAGATTTGGTATTTAAATTCCAAAGTAAATGTTCTGAATATTTTTGTCCCCTGTGTCTGTGGGACAGTATTTCATTTGACAAATACTTTACTGCTAAAGACTGGCCTCCTAGGGAAAATGATGTGCCTGGGTAACATAAAGTTGATGGACCAAAAGCAGGTGTTCCCTCCCCTTTTACATATAAAATTGGGTGTATTTAAAAAAAATTTGAGAGCTGTGGAGAAGTTTTGCATTTTTGAAGTCTTTTTCCAAATGTGAGCATTGCTAAACTGAAGTATTTGTTAGAAAACTTACAAAAGAAGAAAATTTCAAGAATTTAATACTCTTGAGATAGCTGCTTTTTCTTTGGTGGTTTACTGTTTTCTGTGGAAATACCAAAGCCAAAATTGTAAAGAATTTGTAAATGGACTCCTAACCAGTTATGAGATGCTAAGATGTCAAATGTCACTCAAAACACACTTGACTTTCCATTTGAAATTTCCCCCCGAAAAGCTAGGAATTGTTGATGAACAAGGGAAAAGTTTCACCAGGTTATTCAAGCAATGGAACAAAGATTGTAAGGGAGTTGAGACCCAATATGATGGGTGAATTTTGTTCATTTCTTCTTAGCGAGGATGAAACACCATATTAGAGGAGAAAGTAAAGGTACAGCATGTAAAAATGTCTTCAAACATTCCTTATTGTGCTGTTATTAGTCATAGATATATATTTATTTGCATTTTTTATTGTTATACTATCAAATTTAATGTACAACTTTGTCACATTCTAAAAGTATATGACTATAAATTACATACAAATACTTTTCCTTCTAATGAAATCAGATAATATTTGTTCAATATTATTACATCTTGTAATCCTGTTTTGCTTTTTTTTTTAAATCTCACTGAATTTTATGATAAAAATTAGCATAAGATATATTTCATTTAATTTCTTTAACACCCCCCCCCCTTTTTTTTTAAAAAAAAAAAAGCCAATATTGCTGACTCATGATTAGTAACTGTCACTAAAAAATGGTGCGTATTATGTATTTTTAAAAGCCATTTTTGTTTTCACAACCGTCAGTTTAATAAGAAACTGCCAATATACCCAATGTGGCAGAAAAATGCTAAAATTTGTTGCCTAGTTTCATTTTTCCAGTAATAAAGCATTCTAAAATTTCAAGAATTTTTTTCTGACATTAAGTGGTTAACCAAAGTGGCATAACTAGCAAACATTATCTTCACTGTTAAATCAATAAAATATTTCTTGCAAGAAAACCTTAAGAACATATTAGTGTTATGAGGTAAAATGGATAATTTTAAAAAGAAGATACTGTGAAAAATACTGTTGAATATTTGCTAATGTTTGGATGAGAGAAAAGAATGCTAAACAACAGATGATAATTATTCCTCATAAGCATTTAATTACTCACAGAATCTTTGGTCATTATTATAAAAAGTAAAATCTCATATACAGCAATATGTAGATAATAAACTGCAGTAAAACATTGAAGCATGAATGAAAAACAAAGCCTCATTAATTTGTCATTATACGAATAGTTCCCAAACCATTTATTCAAATCAAGACTTCATGTCGGCTTTCCATTAAACATAAGTATTCATTGTCAAGTGAAAAAGCATTGAAAATTGTGATTCAATTTTCAACTACATATTTGTACAAAAAAACATTCTTTTTCAGCAATTAAATCTTGGCACTAGTTTTGATTGCTATCATTCCCAGCCTCACAATAAAGTCATTGGATTGAAAATCTATGAACTTATTTGAAATTAAAAGGAAAGAGAGATTACTCAAAAATGTGCAGTTCTTAAAAAAGTTTAAATAATTTTGTAATAATTAAAGTAACTTTTGTAATTTTATTATATTAAATAGAAGCAAATGGTTCTTATCATTTCATCAACTTAGTGTTTCTTGAGGTCCAAAAGGTAATGTTCATTAGCAAGTGGATTCCCTTCATAAAAAGCATTTAAGGGAAATCTTATGTATATTTATTACTTTTACAACTATTTTACACATTGTATTTTCAATGTAATATAATTAATTGTAACATTGTATTCTGAACATCTTCATAAGTAACAAAGTAAATTAAAAATATTTACTTAGAAATGATTTACTTAAGCACTTTCTAAATGTGTACTCATGTTTGAAAAATCAGTAAATTTTTTTACCACTGAAATTTAAAAATGCTAGATTCTTTTAATTCCATATAATTATTTCAATGGGTTTTCACTCTTGATAGATTCTTCTTATTCTTTCTCATTCAGTTATTATATTTCATTGAAGCAGGAATGATCAATAAGTGATAATCATTTAAATATTTTTAATTACAAGTTATCAGCTAAAAATTTCAGCTAAGGAAATTTCAAATTTTAATATTTTGATCAAAAACTGTATATATATGTTGTTACATTGCAAAAATATACTAGTAGGAATTCCTATGAAGTTTTTGTTTGCAGAACATTTTTGTTGTTGTATGTCAATGAATATTTTTAACCATGTTGGAAATTTCATTCCACCTCTTTATAAATTTCATGTATTTCTCTTATATCTACACTGCTGGCCAATAAAATTGCAACACCAGGAAGGAATGATCTGACAAACGTCAAAATAACAAAAAAGGAAGAAGAGGTTGGAATATGCAAATGTTAGTATTTCAGCACATTTAGACAACACAGGAGGGAGAAACAACACCTGAAGCATTGCATAAAACAAAAATTGTGGAATAGATTTCTCATTTGGAAAGTGCATTGTAGGGTCAGAGTTTGCTCTGAATATCTTGTTATGCCTCGAATAAGAAGAAATGCAAAGTCGGAATTCAATAGAGGTAGGATCGTTGCATTCGATATTGGCATAGGGGCCCTGCACCTGGTGCGATGGTTTAGGCAGCCATTGGGATACGACATGCACATCTCTATTTCAGAATGATGGTAATTTGAATGCACATTGGTACATTTCTGACATCTTGCATCCAGTGGTTGTTCTCTATTTTCGAGGCCTGCCAAACGCCATCTTCCAACAAGATAATGCAAGACCACATGTTGCACATCGTTTTGACCTTTCTCGGTTCACAGAGCATTCAATTGTTGCCCTGGCCTGCACCATCTCTAAATCTGTAACCCATTCAAAACATATGGTTATGGGTTGCTAGGAGACTGGCCCTTTCTGTTTTAAGCCTATTTCGACTTCATGCTTAACCAGGTAAGGACTGATTTTGCAGCCTGGTGTGATAACTGTTTCTACTAATTTCCCATCCCTGTAAATTCACAAACTGCTTGCAAATTTAATCATTTTGTCTTCATGCCATACGGTTAACATATAATAAATATCTTTTTTGTATTTGCTTTCCTTCATGGTATTGCAATATTAATGGACAACAGTGTATTTGTTTTTCTCTTCATATTTTGAAATTTTTTTTCACCCTGCTATTCAAATTGTATGTAATTTTATTAGTTGTCCCCCCCTTCTAATTTATGGGGTTTTTTTTAAAAAAAAAATAAACTGTTGAAATTATTTTTCTGTGTTTTGTTAATTTAAAAGAAAATTTTTATTGATCTATTTTTTATATATATGTTTGTAAAGCCTCCAAATGGTACAGCAGAGAGTATTAATGTTCAAGAGCAGAGAAAAGCTAAACTGCAGGAATATTTAAGAGCAATTTCATATGCCTTCACAAAACTTCGCCGTATTTGTGAAAGGTGCAATTATAGCTCTGCTACAATGGAATATACACATATTGAAGTAGATGTGAGTATATATAATATTTTTATATTGAATTGGTTAATTTTATGATTGTAAATTCAAACAAAATAGAACTTATTTCTGATTGTAAGAAATTCTTTCTTAACAGCACACAAAAGTAGTAAATTTTGAAAACTTTATTTCTAACTGAAAGGAATAAAGACTCAAAACACACAGCTTATTTCTGTTACTTCAACTTCGTAATTATCTAACATTATGAATTTTCAAAAAATATTAATTTAAGATTACATTTTTAAGATGAAAATTAGGATTTTATTTTATGATTAAAAAAGTACTTGAAAAGGTGTGTGAAATAAAGATGTTTACTGACATTATAATAGTGTATTCCTCCTGCTAATTAGCAATTTCCAAACAATTGCTAAAAGTTGTGCTATTGTCAAAAAACATTTTTCAAAATGCTAATTTTCTGCAATACAACTTATATAATTTTTAATTTAAGAGCTTGGTGCCCCTAAAAGATGAAGCTGATTCTAGGCAACAAGATGACAGAAAACCTACTGATGCTGTCAGAACGAGCAGTGCAGAGTATACTCACTTAAAAGAGGTAATTTACTCAGATCAATATTTTTTTGATTATCAATTTTTACTCATTTTTACAAAACATGTTACTTTTCTAAGTTTTTAATTATTTAAACCAATGCAGAGGAATTATAGGTATTTGTATTCTGATAAATTAATTTTATTTCACCTTATCTCAATTCAACTGATTATTCCCTCCCCCTTAAAAATGTTAAGTCTATGGATTATAATTACTAACTGGATGAAATCTTAATTGCTTGAAAATGTGGGTAATATGCCACTTTCAAATCTACCTTTAATTTATGTAATCTTTCCTCCAGTGAACTTAAGCAATTTTGGAAGCAGTGAACTTAAAATAATTTTGGCTTGAAATTGATATTTTTTTAAATTTATGCTGTATTTTCCTATGGTCACTAACCATAATACCAACAAATGCAAAAAACCTATCTTTTTATTCAATTGTGAATGATTCAGTATATCAGCAACATTATGGATTACATTAATATAAAACTTGATGATACAAATCAACCAATGAAACTAGATGTCTGTCAAACATTTTTTTTAAATGAAAAATAGAACCAATATCATTAATCTTCCCATTCAATAAATTCATTCCTAAATCATAGTATCTCTTATCCTCATATATCTAACAATGACCTTAGTGTCCATTATTAATAATCCAATCTTAAAAAATAAGCTTTAAAACTTTATTTAATAAACATCAATAAAATTCATTATACTATCATAAAACAATTATACCTTTACTTAAATAAATTTAAAAGGTTAATTTTAATTAAAAATCCTAAAAAATAATTTATTGTATTCATTTTCTTACAGCGTACTTTCATAAGAAATAAACATCTCAAAGAAATCATTGATAATTTAAGGAGCTTTATTTGGGATATTAATACCATGCTGGCAATGAGAAAACCATGAATCAGTTTTAATTTCAATATAGTCTTTCATTCTGTATATATGAAGTACATCTGCATACATGAAGTGTAAGATACATTTTGCAGTTTTCAGAAAAGGAAAGTGAAAAATAAAATATTTTTTATTCATTATTATCAAGATTGCTGTTTTCATGATTTATTATTTCTCTGCAATATGTTTGTGTATTTAAATGTATATATTTCCACACAGTATAAATCTTATCCATTAAATAACAAAATGACTCCTATTTAACATAAACAAGAATTAAAAACACATGAAATATCAGCAATAAAAAGAAGAGACATTTGTTTTTGTCAAATACTTGAAATATAGTTAGTTCCATTGAAATAACCTGTTTATATATAAATCACATAGTTTGATTTCACATATGAAGCAAGTATAAACCTGGTTGAGTGTTTGCTACTATTTTAATCATCATAGATGCATTGAAAGAGCAAGACAATGAAATTTAGAAAAGTTTTGGAATTATTTTCTCTAGGATGAAGTAAACTATTTTCATAAGCTTAATTTCCTAAGAAATTATTAGTAAAGTTCTGTCTATAATTTGGAATCATACTGAAACTTTATAAAGTTGATCATTATTCATAGTCTTTTTTTTTTTGAAGATTGAGTATTCATGGATTTTTTAGGAACTTGGTTAAATCTCTACATTTTAAAAAAATTCTTAATAAATTATACATATACAAATAAAATAAGCAGTGGAAAAATTTATCCATTTGGTGATCCTCTTAAATGATAAATAGAATAAATTGCTCTTCAAAAACATTTATTTTATAAATCACAGTCTTGCATTGACATAAAAAGTACAACATAAAATTATGCAAAAAAATATAAAAATGTACAGAATCTTTGGTTAATCATTATGTAATTTATTACATACAAAGAGCCAATGTGTATTTTTTCTAAAAAGAATGACCAAACATAATTACAATGTATAACTAGAAAAGATAATTAAATTAATTTGCTTTGATATACATAAATATATCAAAGCAAACTAGTAAATGATTATATATAATTTTTTCCTCTTCCACCAACTTGATTCTAACATTGAAAATCTTATGAAGAAATGTGACAGCATTAAAACCCATATTATAGATAAATAGGCATTTTATAAAAAAAAAATGCATGTGAAAACAATAAAAACCTTAACAATGACTGCACATACATTATATAAATATTTGGTTATAATTGCACGGAGTGAAATGTTTACTTATGTCTTATAAATAAAAAGTTAACATTGAAAATAATCAAAAATTAATAAAAGGAAGCTTAAAAATATCAATATTCTACTATCATACATTAAGATATATATTTAATTTCAAAAGACTTAAAATGGTTTTGTATGTTATATATAAAATTTTACTCAATGTCTTTCATACATGAAAACAAAATGACAAAGTCACCATAATCTAAAAATAAACAATTTGGTTCCTTGAAATAACACTCATTTTAAAATGTTTAATGCAAACAGATGACAAAACAAAACAGCAAAATATATGAGAAAAGCAGACATTCCTTATACCAATAAATGAGATGCAGAAAAAGAAAAAAAAACCCTCTTTGAAAAAACAAAATGCTAGAATATACATAACTGCACCACAAAACCATGTTATCTCTATTCTTATATCTAAATAAAACTTTCCTTAAAGAGACTTGATAAAAAATTAACTGTAAATTCATAAGCTACCAAAATGTATTTCACCACCTGAACAAAACAAAAATGGAAGTCCACATATCAAGATATGAAAAACCTTATAAATGAGTTACATGAACTTTTAAAAATAATTATTTTGCTGAATATTACTCCCCATAAATATAATTTTGCAGTTTTAACTTCTTGCATTTATAAGTCTCTTGTATATGAGTTGGGAAAAAAAAACAATATTTAATTTATAAAACAAATATTGAGGATGGAATAAAAATTTAGAATTTAACACCATTATTCTTTCATGATATTGATTAAAATTCTAAAAATAGAGGAAATTTTCATTTACATTTCATAGTAAGATTACAAAAATAGATATTCTGTATAAGTGTTGTACAAATAGGTTTCAAACATAAGTTCTTAAATATCAGGGATCTCCTTGTATTATAAAAAGAATATCTTCATTACTTAAGAGTAAAAAAAAATTTACATGAAAAACTAAATTTATTAAAATTACATTACTCGTATTCTTTTATTTTATGTGTAGTATTATCAATACATATTCATTACTCAATAAAAAAATTATTCAAAAAATGAGGTCAAAATCCTGAAAAGCAAATGCAACAATACATATGTGATTTTGGAACAGGTGAAAGAAAATATTTTAACATAGGTATCATATAATGTGATTTAACATTTTATGGTTCATTTTTTTAAAAATTACGAATAATAAGTTATTTGAACATGACAACATTTTTATCTCATAATTTAAAAAAAAGACAAATGATTAATTATAATTATCAATTATGATTGTTAATAATTGAATAGAATTATTGAATTCATTTACATTAATACTTTTTATAATATACATAACATAATTGTTAAATTTTTTCCCATTAATCTAATGGTTTGGGACAGAAAACCAATAACAAATTTATAATCCATTTACGTTGTGAATTTTTAAAAGAATTTTTTTTTTTTTGCATATATACATGCAGGCATTGAATACAAAGGAAATTTAATGAGTAGTTCTGGGACAATATTTTAAGACATTTCATTTTTTTAAAAATGCAAATATTGTAAATGAATTGATTATTTTTCACTTGAAGCTTTATGATACCTATATTGTTAAACAACTTCTGGGATATATATATAAAAATTAAAACCTACAAACATAAATTATATGTCTTTTCATTCAAACTAAGTACAGATTCATTTTGGAAAAATATTAAACAAAACAAAAACTTAAAAACAAAAGATTAAAAACCGTCTTTTCAATTAAATTTTAACAGGGTACCTTATTTTGTACATTAAATATATTCTGTTGGTAATAATACCAAGTAAAAGACCAGATATGTACAAAGTTATATAAATCTATATACAATATGTATATAAAATAATCAACATTTGTTATCCAAAACCAACATCTAAAGACATCATAACAATAAAACCGAAAATTGCAAACCAAGAGGCCAATTTTCCATTGGAACTGAAAAATTAGAAGAAAAACATTTACAAAATTCCAATAAAATTCAAATTCAGTAAACAGTGTTAAGTAATAATAAAGCAGATTAAAATATTTTTTAAAAAAAAATGGAAGTATACCAAACAAATTTTATTCTAAAGTTTCACATACATTATGTGTAGCATTAATCAAACAATAAAAATATTTGCATATTGTACTGTAAACTCAATTTAATGTGGGCTGAATAAGTGACAGACTTTACAACCAAAATATATTATCTAGAACTTATAATATATTGCAATAAATTTGTATACATGAATTCAAAATATAAATCCACAATAAGAAAATCTACGGTATAATAAAACATAATTGAGAACAAATTTAGATATCTTTACAACCTACAGAAGCCCTACATTTTGAGTACCTGCTTTGAACAAAAAATATTTTAAAAATTATATAATTTAAATTTTCTTTTTAAAAATATTGTAAAATAAAACACTTTTGGAATATAAAATAAATACAGTAATTTGGAATTTATTTAAATCAATTTTGAAAATGAAATTATAAATTTTAAAATGAAGAATTAATATTTAAAAAATTGATTGAGTTCTTATTTGTTCTATGCAAGTAAATTTTACAAAATATTACTATACACTGAAAATTTTTCACTAAGCTAAAGAAAGCTCAAAGTTATAAGTAGAAGCCAAGCCTAAATAATTAAAATATTATAACAATCACTTACTGTGTTCGTGATTCTGGTATAATATCTTCAATCACTACATATATCATAGCTCCAGCTGCAAAAGCTAGAGAATAAGGCAGTATGGGTTCAGCAATTGTAACAGCCACACATCCCATTAGTCCAAATATTGGTTCAACAAGACCGCTTAATTGTCCAAACCTGTATAAGCAATAATACATACTAATTGTCCAAACCTATATAAAGACATACATACAATAAAGACAAATTTGTACTAAAATGATAAATTACATTGGCTTTTCTTTTTAATCCTCATTAATTTTGGAATAAAAATAAGAGAAAACCTTATAAAAATGGATTTTAGTTTAGTTTAGTTTTCATTAACGTCGCACTAGAAGCAACACGAGGGCTATTGGCGACAGACCTCGTAATTTTGAACCACGGTCAAGTGACGAGGACAACACCTGAGCTGGCACCCCCCTCTCCAAACATCCACACCACGCCAACGGGAGGACTTTGGGCCCCGAACAGATTTAACGTGCATCAGCCCCGGCTACACGGCGGGTCTTTGGTGGCCAAGGATCGAACCCGCGACTGAACGAAAACCGCCAGCCGCTATCCACGACCTTGACCACTAGGCTACCGTGGCCCCTAAAAATGGATTTTGATAATCACAGTTCATTGTAAATCTAAAAAAAAAAAGTCAGGACTAATGTTCAATGGCAAGAGTAGCAAAATGTATGGTTTCAACATTATATGACAAAGTCATCAAAATAGTACCTACAAAATATTTTCATTTTTATGAAAGAAAATGTCAACTTTCTCATTTATCAGCATCAATATTTTAAAATGCAATTTACATTTTGAAAATTACACAATCAAATTGCTACCTTCCACACTCATTTCTTCCTAATATGACTGAAACATTTGCTTAATAGCAACCATAAATTCTGAATGATGAAACTTAAATTTATATATAATGTTTAATTTTCATAAAAAAAATGCACATTTTAAAAAATATAAAAAGTATTTTAAATTCAGTCATTTTAAACAATATATTAATATTAGACTTATTAAGTAAAAACAGTTTGAATAGCCTTCAGACATAAAGAGAACATATTGTTTAATTTGGAGTAATCCTGAGATAAAGTTAACCTAATTATAAATTGATATTTCATATTGAAATAATCTTTTTTCAAAATACTACAAACTGAAGAAAATTCAAAATTTTTGATTTTTTTTTTTATCAGTAAACACCTTCAAGTCTATAAATGGGATGGGAAGGGGGTGATTGAGTAAATTATACATGCCCTTTAAAAACATATACATACATCTTTTAATAACTTCAAAGAATAAATAATAGAAAATTATGATTTTCGAAGTTCTAACATTTATAATAATCAATAAATTATTTATCTTTTCAAAATATTCTAAAATGGTTTTAAGAAATTATTTTTTGAGACCACAATTTTTCCAAAATTAAATCCTTGATAAAAACAAAATTTAAAAAGGCTTAATTTTATGGAAGAGAAAATGCAGATGGATGTAATTAAGAAATTCAATCAAAAATGCAAAATCAAATTTGTAAAAAGTTGTAAGGTAAATTGTAAAAGGAAATGAATATACAATCAAACTTCTGTATAAAATTAAAATCTCAAAACTCTGATCTTTCACAGAAACTTTTTAAAACAATGAAGACTCAAGTAGCGATTTTACAATGCCACATAGGGCTGTATTAGTTTATTTATAATCTGATAAAATCATATTCAAGAACAGAAACATAATTTTAAAATAAAATCTAGCTAATAAAAATATCAAAATCACTTTTGCATTATTTAAAGATGGGAAAGTACCACTTATATAAACGGAAATTAAAAGTATACTTTACTACATTAGGCAATAAAATTAACTGAAAAAAATAAAAGATTTTACAAAGGAAACATCAAGATTCATACTTATCACATTGTTCACCATTAGAATGAATTGAAGAATTCTTAAAATTGCCTGTTTTGTATAAAATTAACAATATTCTTCTATTCTGCAAAATATTAAGTATATTATTTTAAAGATTTCTGAATATGAACATCCACCAAGAATAATTAACTCTGCTTCAAGAACTATAGTTCCAAAAGTCATAAAACTACAAAGTAACCAAAAAAGTTCTTATATTTAAAAATGCAACTTAATTTCTTTTATTTTTAATTATTTAAATACATATATATTTTATCCAAAAATCATGATCGAAATTTATATATTAGCAATATCAACCAAATATTAATTAAAATGTAACATGCATTCAAAATTAGGGTCTTGTGAGTGAATGTGAAGGTCATTGGCACAAGAGCCAGATGTGGCTATGCTGCGCCAAACAAGATTTAACTGTGGTCTAGACATGGAAAAATTTAAAAAAATACAAAAATAAAATTAGGGTCCTATCTACAGGTTACTAAAATTTCAAGTATATTTAAATATATATATATATATATATATATATATATATATA